>JADDOH010001249.1:0-26361 GCA_016648135.1 Agrypnia vestita
TTATATAGGATGTTTTTTAGAGGTATAGTACTTTAAAACGAAATAAAACACATAAAAATTGGTTTAAATTTAGCGTATTTTTTAGGTATCTGTTTTTCGAATCGGCAACACTTTTTCCAGCGACAGCCAATTTGACAATTGACAGATGTCACACAGACGAAAAGTTTGCCAGAAAGGTCGTTAAAACACGGCAGTGAAAACCTAATAGGTTTACCATTTCACCATGAATAGACTTACTTCAATATGAATCTTTCATAATTAATTATCTTTCCAATACCACGGCTACTACCACTATTTTTAACTTTATTTATTTTTAAATTTCTATGTCTCTAAAAAATATCGTATATTTAAAACTACAGGCTGTAACAGAGCTAGTCCATAATATTGTACAGGTGGATTCCTCCCTTAAGTATAAGCCGAAAACTTATAAAACAAAAAATAGCCGGAAACAAAAAAAATCAGATAAAAAGTTATGAAGATAAGCGACAGCAAAGTTTGCAATTTTTCAATACTCCTGACTTATTTATTGTAAAACGTTGAAAAATCAAAGTAACTTATATCGAACGTGAACAATTTATTCGCTTTCACTCAAGTCAAATAAAATTATGAAAAAAATTTAATTTAAATTTGAAATGTTTTCAACATTTAATAAAAAATAATTTTATATATTGAAAAAATGCGAACTTTGATGTCGCACAATTTCGGCTCACAATCAAAGCAGCAATCCCCACATTTAAAGTATAGTGGACTAATTTTGTTACACTCTGTACAATCCAACAAAGATGACGTACCTTATATTATAAACTTTTACTTTTTAGCGTTAGTGACGAACATTGTTACAGATAAATTTGCATTTTTTTGTTATTATTTTATGCCTCATAATTATTTGCGCCACCTTGTAGCGTTAATATCGGACAATGTTAAAAGTGAATTATGGACTTTGGTGGAATTTACTTTAATCAGGTTTTAATCATTTTATTTGACATGTGCATAGTGAATGAACTTTTAATTATAAAAATCGAGTTTTTATAGTGTAATGTGACGGTGGTATTCAGTAGTTGACAGCAAGAAGCCGAATTGACGAGAAAATAATCCGAAATTCAAGAATCTAAAAAATTCGTCGATTCCCGATTAATTACACTGTAGGATTACGAAGCCCTAGTTCAACGTTCAAGGTAGCAGTCGTTTGGACGCTCGAAATGTCTGCAGCACGGTTCTGTAATTCCGATCGTATTGTTTAGATACGATCGGAATTACATCGTATTGCTTAGAACAATAGGATTTTTATCAATAGACCGTTAACAGACGGATTTTGTACGGCTTCCATACATTTATTCCGAATAACAAAGACACACACATATGCACGTGCGCGCAGTATTGACTGATGCCGGAATTTAAAATTTGATAGAAATTCCGACATTCGAAATTCAGACAGCTCAACGAAAATACCATCCGTGTTGTGTATACTTGACCCAATTGCATGCTGCAATAATGTCTAGTCGATAAATAATTTAGTTAGGAAGGTAATATTGCCGAGTCGGGTGAAACGTGTTGGTAGATAGATTACGGACACGATAATGCCACGGAAACAATCAGTGATTCAGAGGAGGTATATACAGGGTGTAACAGAGCTAGTCCACAATACTTTACAGGTGGATTCCTACCTTAATTATGAGTCAAAAATGTTCAAGCAACCATGAACTAATATCTACCGTTGTGGAGTTACGCAATATTAAAATTTGGATTTTTTTCTTAATACTTTTGACCATCTTTTTACAAAACGTTGCACTATTATTACAGTAACTTATATCGATTACGAAAAAAATCATTCGTTTCAATTCAAGTTAAATAAGATGATAAAAACCCGAAGAAATTCCAATTGGAATGTTTTCTAATTGAAATTGGAAGTTTTTTACTATTTTATTTGACTTGTTTTAAAGGGAATGATTTTTTATATAATATATAAGTTACTGTAATGATAGTCCAACGTTTTGCTAAAAATAAGTCAGAAATATTGAAAAAAAATGTAAACTTAGATATTGCATATCTCCATAACTATTGATATTTTGTCATGATTGCTCGAACCTTTAATAAAACCCATAATTAAATCAGGAATATTATAGTGCTACGAGGTTTTTAATGTTTTCAAAATAACCCTGTATATTAGAAATTATCAAAAAAGAAAAGGAAAAGCTTAAAATACAGATAAAATAACAAATCAATAAGCTAACAGGTGAGCTGAAACAGACAAGGACAAAGCGGCAATAAAACCACCCGCAGCTATGAAAATACCGAACCAATCGATATTATCACTGCCTGCTTTGTTAGTCGCGAATTTCAATCAGCAGGTTGGCGGTGGAGCCTTCGAACCTCGGACCGGCGGCGCTGGAGGTACGGCCGATCCTAGTGACCCACTACCTCACTGAGATGTGTGTGAACGGAGCGCAAAACCTGTTCCGCGGCAGAGCCTGCAATGGTGCGTAGGCAACCTTTTCTCACACGCGGTCGCAAAATTCTCATTTCATTTAAAACCAAGTTTTTACTATACTCCCTTGCTTTGTAAAATATAACAATAATTAAAGACGAATTAAAACATATAACATAACACTAAACTTACAGAAATTTAATATATTTCTAAAATGTCAGATGTATTGAGCAGTGGCGGTCGGTAACTTTTAATAGAAGGGATGCTGGATACTAAGTTTATATCTGCCATCAAATATATATATATCCACAGACTAGCCCATGCAACTAGTAACAAAAATAATCTGTCAAATAAGCTTTATAAATCGTTTAAGCTAGTCATCAACAATTTTCTATCCAAAATTTCATGTGTCATTCGTACCTACCTATTTTAAAAAATCCATTACATACCCGAGTTTTCATTTACTTAAACTTAAGTTCGATTCGACGCCCTTTCTTTATAAAATCGTCGTGAAATTTTGTCTTCTCTTTTAAAAACAGCAGGAGTGTTTTCTCTATAGAAATGATATCAAGGGAAGAAAGTCAGTTTTCGCCTAGTGTGCTTCGGTTGCACGTTTTAGTCCTATTCATTGAGGAAAATAAGATAAGATAATATTATGTTGTTGAGAGCACTCTTGTGTCCTTTCCTAGCTTTTAAAAGATTGTTCAAACCGTTAAATCCTTGCATATTCCACAGTTAAGCATTATTTTCATTTCAAAATATAAGACACGGCCAGCAAAATATGTAATTTGAAGAACCTACCAAAACCACAAATCCAAGAATATATCTTAGAAATGATTTATTTCCTGACGTTGTGTTCAAAATTGGAACGGGTTGTCCTTCGAAGTATCTAGAATATGTTTTTTTTCGCAAATGTACCTAGAGATACAAAACTTTTACGCATTAACCATTCAATTATACATTCTCACAATTCAATACTTTCGTTTACAGTATTAGGACACGTTGGTGAAGAATCCATGTTATTTTCTGTATTCATTTTTTATTTAAATGATTATTTAAACAGATAATTGAACGACATGTTTCAATAATTATCTTTCAAGTATTCAAATAAATACAGTCACACAAACAACATCCTCAAAACAATCCGCTGATTTCATAATATGTACCTATGTGTCAAGTCCCAGCCGTGGCTGCTCGGCTATGTTCGAGCTGTCCTCGGGTGACTCCGTTGGAATGCTGACCGTATTCCATTCTGTGCATTAGACAAATAAGCGTTAAAGTCGATTTTTGTATGGTGGATGCTGATATCGAATACGTATACACTATCCGAAGATCCTGACAAGCAGAAATGAATGCGCATGCGCAAAAGTCTAATGTTTTGAACTCTGTATGGATGCGGAATTCGTTACAGATTCCGCCGCTGCTGGTGGCTGTGTTTACGCGATTCGTAGATGTTCAAAGTTGAGAATGTATATGTATTTCGAGTCGCTCCGTACGCACGCCTTGTCGTAATGTGTATTACGACAGTTTTCTAAAATACTGGACTAATTTATTCTGGAGTGCTGTATTCGGCTAGAAACAAAAAATCCAAAGCTTTTTGACTCTAGAACACAAGGGATGCGGAGCATCCAAAGCATGTATGAAGCGACCGCGCCTGGTATTGAGATGTCAAGATTTTGATAGATTCAATTATCATCAATATCGTACCTTATGAATTTCCAGCGTCAAATGATTTAGTCAGAATCAGATTAGAGTAATGAAAAATTCTTCAAAACTAAGCAGAAATAAATTATTTATTTAAAAATAAATTTTTCCCAAAAAAATCAATTTTGCTGTCATCTGTGAACCAATTGTTTTGTAAATTTTCGAATTTCGTAGTGATGTACCTATTATACCGACGGAGTAATTCAAATTTAGAAAATATTCCGCGACGTTATCGGGCGGCGCGCCGTTGCTAATCAAACTTTTCTAATGATTCCAATTTGAAAAAAACAATAAAATTTCTAAAAATCGAAATTATACTATATTTATTAATTCTTTTTAACGAAAATTTGATAGATCTTCTTGATCGTTGCCAAGTTTCAGCTCGATTGGATCGCGGGAAAATGGTCAAAAATCGATCCAAAGTTTTTGTTGACGGCAAGCAAGCAGACGCCACGAGTTAATATAAAGGGAGTAAAAAAATGTGCGTTGTATCAAATTCAATCTCATTTTAATTCATAGAATACCGACACTTCCGATATATGAACCAGTTCAGAAGAGTATAGCCCTGAAACACTTCGCATATCGAGGGAACATACAAAGGTTTAATCACACAAGAAGGTGGTTTTATCTGTTGCATCAAGTTATTTATTTATTAATCAATGCTCTAGTGGGCTTTTACAGGATTTTTAGGTACCTAACATAAAACACGTTTTACAGTAAATAATTAAAAAATAATAATGGAAATAAAACATAATTAAGATAAATGAGCATTATAAAATGTAACAATATAAAATAAATTAACAATAGAAATGAACAATATATATAAACAATGATTAATTAGTACACAAGCAAAAAAAGTAATGATTAGAAACCTTTAAAAAATTAGAAATAGAGTAAAATAAAGATATACCAGATAAATAAGAAAGATAAGAAGATAAAATAAGCCAAAAAATAAATATAAAAGATAAAATCAAAACGTATTTAAACAATGATCATATCGAAGGTGTAAATCCAAAAGGGGGTTAGTGATTATTTAGAAATTTATGGGAGATCAAAAATCTGTCTTTGTTAACCCTTACGTTACTACTCGGGTACCTGGGTACCCATTTTCGACTCGAGGTTTAAATAATTTCATTCATAAACGCCAGATGCTTTTATGCGTTTGGATCTCAATTATTTAAATTATTTGAAAGGGAGGGAAATAAAGGGAAGACGGACATTGCTATGAAAAAGTGGTGGTCTTCTAAGAAGCTATTTTACCGCTGTCTAATTTGTGAGATATAAAAAAATGTATGGGGGAATATCCATCCAGGTTGAGTATCCGGCAGGGGCATGCAGTGAACAGGAAGCATGACTTTTATTCAAACATATATTTGGAAAAAAATCTCAATAAAATATTAAAATATGAATAGCATATTAATTACTTTGACAGGAATATTCCGTGATATATCTCTTCCTTCGTTTTCTTTTCAATATATGTGCTTAGGAAAAGTCATGCAAAAGGCGTGCAGACACAATGCAACGTTCGTCAATTCCACCGTAAGAACTCCCACACACTATCAAATTATTTAATGTTGTAAACATATGTTTTAAAAATCAGTTTCTTTCGTATATCAGAATAGATTATCCTAGAGATATCTATGGTCCTTTCCATGACATAGTATACTTAGATTACGTAGCTGGTAATGTTACCTCTATATTTTCATTGCAAGTGGAATACTAATCTTTTAGCTACTAATAAGTTTTTAACATAAATTTAATATACTTATACACATAATATACATATACATATGTATGGAAGTGAAGCCTGGATAGATTGAATGCAGTGGAGATGAGATCACTTAGACGTATGTGTGGCAAATCCATGTATGATAGAGTAAAGAATATTAGAAATTAATGTAAAGCTGATCGTAGATACATAGAATATAAATAGAGTCGTTCAGGTGGTTTGGGCATGTTGAGCGAATGAATGAGGAAAGAATACTAAGAAATATATATAATGCAAGTGTTCATGTCACCAGAAAGAGAGGGCGACCACGGAAGACGTGGCATGACCAGATTAACCAGATACTGGAAGATGGTCCTGTTAGAAGCCTCAACAACCATCGAGCTTGCACGCGAAGATGTATGAATGTAGATAAAGCGAAAGTTGTCAGGACAGAAGAGTATGGCGCTCTATCCTCTCTGCCTACCCCCACGGCGCGATGGTAAGTTAGTTATACACATAAAATTCTTCCGAATTATTAACATACACACTCGAAATTATTTTTTAACAATTTCAATTACCAGAATGAATTGTTTTTATATTAAAATATTTCATTATTACGTTCGCAAACCGCGCTTCTCTCACACCACAGAATCCAAATTGGAATCCGTGTCAACCGACGTTCCTTTCCGTGTGAACCGGCCTTAGGTATGTTTTTCGATTGTTTTGTATCTCGCATCAATTCAATATAATATAAATTCCATAATATAATTAATATAAATAAATCATTTCGGCTCGCAATTAAAATATTTGCTTCGGTCGTATTGTTTCCACAATAAATTAATCAAAAGCGCAGAGAAAACGGCTTTTTTAAATACTGCACAGTGGGTTATTTGACTTCCGTTTTGCGGTCGCTTTAGATACGTTTTTCATCGCCCCAATTAGCTTCATGATTTTTACGTCCTTTTAATATTTTTTGCGTTAGACGCTTAGTTCGTACCGTTAAACGAATTGAATTTTATTTAAAACTGCTAAAATTTTATTTAAAATTTGTAGATTTGTATATATTGTGCGCACGTGACTGCGTGTTCACGGTTCACTGAGAAGGAAAGGATGAAGAAAACGAGTAGCTTGTTGATCTTGCGGTTAGGACTTTCACCTTGTGATCCAAAGGTCGCGGGTTCGAACCTCACTCCAGACCAGCAAGTTAGTCCTATTTTCATAGCACAAGCGTTTAGCTTAGTTTGAAAATAGTAAGAATATTGATATAACGCGTATTGCGTGTTCGCATCTCTATTTATTTTAGTCACATGATTTACTAAAGCCATTTACTAAAGCTACATTATTTCTGAATCGTTTTTTTATCGTCAGCATAAAATAAATAAAAAAAGTGTATAAAAAGTAGTTTTAAGTTTATTTGTACAAAATTAAAGATTGGAACCTTAAATTTGGACGATTTAACGCCCGCCAGTTACTCTACAGAATCAATTATAGTTATCTGAAGTGAGGCGAAGAGATAGCAAACAGCAATCAAGGTCAGGGGCTTTTTAGCTGTGACGTGTTTTCAATAGCAACATTGTGTAACAACAACAATACATGTAAGTACTAAATATATTAAAAATACGTTTCATACACGAGTAAAAATTTTATCGCGAAATTACGTCACATATTTATATGTCGAAATTCAATTGGGGATGCCTGCAAGTGCCAAAATCATTTATTACCACTACTTTTGTGTTTGTTCTCACTTACGATAAACTATTCGGCCGTATTCCGAATATATCAATATTAGGATCTTTCAATATTTATCCCAACACTTAATAAACGATAATAAAAATAAAAATAAATGCAAGACGTAGGCATGCTTCGATGGTGTGGTCAGAGCAAGAAATAAGTACATGACAGTCATCCTTCAAACGTCAAAACTGAATACGAGTCCAACGATATTTCTCTTTTCCATGGTCCTACGCGACAATAACAATTTTGCCATAATTTTACATCAGGACGCCGTGGAAGAAGAAATAAATAAGTGCATTTGAAATAATCTTTTTTCTGTAAGCTTTTAATACAGCATTAGTACTTATTTTACGTAATTTTAGTCGAATTGTGAGGTCACGTTTGCGGAGCGAAGCTCTGTCAGACCAGATCGCCCGGATAAGAAGGCACTGGAGAAATTTATTCCTTTTCTAAAGGCATTGCAGGCATCGGACACCGCAATTATTTGGGATAAAGATCTTAAGATAAAGCTTCCAATATCGCTATTTTCGGAAAACAGACGATTATTAAAATGCATTTTTAAACAATTTATACTGTAGTATAGTATTAAGATATAAGTGTAGGCTCCCATCGAATTTGATATTTATTAGTATTATTAATATCCAATGGCAAATAAGCATGTTGTGTCGGTTGAAGTAATTCTCCTTTCACTTATCGCCCGGAACATTCCTTGCGGCAGGTAGAGGTGGTATTACAGAGCTCTTTATCTGCCGGTAAACGCTGTGACTGAAATACCTTCGTGAACTATGAACAATACTTACAAATAAAAGTTTTTCTTTACTGAATTTTTAGACATAACCATCGGCAGGTTTGTCCTGTATATTAGAATGTAAAATAATCTATGCTGACCCTGTCTAACAGGAACATACAAACCAATGCTGTGCATAATTTCAGAATTATCGATCATACCGAGCAACAATCGATAAAAATGCATAATCAGATACACATTCCTTCTAGTCTCTAAACTACTGTAGCCAATTACACCCTGGAGGAACTCGATCGGGTAAAGCTAAGGATAATGCCCGTACTCTCTCACGTACAGATTGATACACTGTTTAACAGTTATTTTACTACCCAGAATTTCTCAGACTAGCTGCTATCCAAGGCACCCGGGTACTCTACCTGGATGGACGTTCCTACATACGTTATTTTTGTTTTGTATCTCGCAAATAGATATTTAGACAGTGATAAAATAGCTTCTTAGAAGGTCACTACTTCTCATAGCAATATCCGTCTTCCCTTTATTTCCTTCCCTTTCAAATAATTTATATAATGGAAATCCAAACGGATGATGGCGTTTATGAATAAAATTATTAAACTTCGAATGTTACTTCCCGAAAATTGGTACCCAGGTACCCATTTTCGGGAAGTAACATAAGGGATAATATCCAAGGGCTCAGGTGTATCGCGCGCGTACTACAAACGAACACTCGTACAGAAATGAACAACAAAACGATATTTATGTAGATTAACGTGACGGACAGATCAAATAATTTTTTGTATTCGCATTCCTGCCAACCTAATAATATGTGTGCGGAGTATATTGTCTACAAGTCGTGAAGGTTGCAAATGTACATTGTGATTATATGTTTTTTTCCTATGGATAAAAAAACTTGTTTATGGCTTTGGTGTTTGCAAAGGCCAAAATGGTTTTGTTGATGTCAGACTGATGTAATCGGAGATATTCATGATCTGCCAATCTGCGTGTTGGTGTTTTGGTGGACAGGGCTGCACCAGGGTCTAGTGCTCGCCAGGGGCGTGCGGTGAGAACATCGAAGCATGACACTTAAGTAAACACATTACTCTTTCGTATTATTTACTCTTTTTGCCATATTGTATAATTTGATTCTATCTTTTATATTTCTTTTCTATTGTTTTATAGTATTGTAATATTAAATTGTTAATTATAACTGCCCCAGAGCAGGTTTAACCTAGTGGGCGTTATAAGCTAATGAAAAAAGTTAAATTGTAATTGTTTTAATATTAATAGATAAAAAAATATAAATGGAGGGAAAAGTTCGAAAATAAGGTGAATGTAGGAACGCTTCTACCAGGAGCACAGATCTGAATGCGGTAAAAACATTGTAATGAGGTGCTAAAAAGAATTTTCACACTGTCCGAATTCCTTGTAATATGTCACTTGGAAAAACACTATCGAAGGATTGATAACGGCCTATAACAATCTCAGGTGATCTACAACCTTCGGGAAAGATATTCGAGAACCTGGAAACGCCTGATACAACCGAGAAGCGACGAGAACCTTTCCTTTAAAAGAAGAAAAATCTAGGAGATTCGATAATACAGTTTTTGGATATAAATATCGCGAATCTAGACCGCCGCAGGAGGTTTCGAGAGGTCGATTCAGTGCAAAGTACGCGCGAGACGACGCCCAGTGCGGCCAGTCAAGAATTGTGAAGCGATAAATAAAGCGAATAATCGAGCGAAATACCTTATTGGCGAAATAAATAACATGTGCGAGAATGGAATAACAAGTGATAACGTGTTACCCAGTGATAGTGATATAGCGTAATGTGTAGCGTTAAGTTTAATCCGTTTGAAGTGATTTTGTACATTGAATAGTAAATGAATCGGTGTTTTCGTTAGTTCTTACTAAGTCTCGACACGCGACAACATTCTCGAGAAATTTTTCAGCCATCGTTGTGGCCTTTGACAGAAAACTCAATAACGGCTGGAAAATGGCAATTCCCGACTTTCCAACGACGCGCTAACGACCGTCTGCCAAAGAGCGGTAATCGCTTATTCATTTTCCGCTGATTAAAGAACTTTCATTCGCTCGTCTTCAACGCGGTAATTACATCCAGCTCGGAGCGAGCGTAGGAAGCGATTAGGCAGACAGTCGAGACAGGCCAAAAAGTGTGTCCACAAATGGAAATTGCCGGTCTCGTGTCAAAACTGGATTAAGGTTAGCTCTGTCCAAGCGTGCAGGATAGAGCGATAAGTGAAATTAGAGGCGAAACGAAAGCGAATTGCGTGAAGTTCAACTGGAGTAATTGACACGTCGTCACGGAGAATTATTGAAATTATTATTGGAATGGCCAGAGAGGTCACATAAACACGGAAGAATATCCCAGAAAACTATACACAAAAGATATTGGAATTACTTCAGATGTGGGATGTGTCTTGAATGCAGTCACCGAGGATAACTAATTTGAAATGTACTGAATTCTAGATTTTATGTATCTATGATTACCACAAAACATCTTCTAAATAATAAACTTATATGATTAATTTATTCGTTTTAATGCAATTCAAATATAATTAATAAAATCTTACAAAAATCTTCATTCAATTTTCTGCAAGTTTTCAATGATTTTACTACACATGTGGGGTATAAAAGCAAAGGCAGCAATATCAAAAAAAAAAATTCAGAATATTTTGAGTTTGCGTATAATTTGTTTGGCATTACTGAAGAAATGTTTTATCATCCGATTTTTCAAGGCTGAGAATTCCGGGTACAGAATTGGGTGCCACAGTTTCAAAAATGAAATGAAATTGATTATGACGCAAATATTAGAAATGAAATATTAAAAAGAGGAAAAGAATATTCCGAAATTCTATGGAATTCGAAGAAAAACGTTCTTAAAGTAATTTTTATGTATACTGTGTTAACTTTGTGGTAGCGCATAATTATTAATTTTAATCAATTAAAAACTTTGTATAAACCACTTGGAATAACTTTACGTCTACCGGTTTCGATGCCATTCTATCTTCGTCAGGACAGACGCAAACTATGTAACTGTGTATCCATTACTTATTCTAGCGAGCAAATCAATTTTTGAACGGGGGTGTGGCTGCAGTTATGGTGGGGGTGATTGACAAGCGGAATATTTCAAGTAACGAGTTCAAGTTAATAATAAATCTAATTAACAGCCAGATTAATTGTATGAATAGCCCGTTACTTGACAGATATATTCCCTATTTTGGTGTCTACTTGTCAATTACGCCCCCTTTCAAAAATTGATTTCTTTGCTAGAATAAGTAATGGATAGTTAGTATGCGTCCGTCCTGACGAAACTACAATGGTATCGGAACCGGTAAACATAAAGTTACTAAAAGTCGTTTTTAATTAATTAATATTAAAAACATTATTTTTTTAAGTTGTCCTTTGGATGCGATGTCTTTGATAAATACACCGCTCATCGGTGATTTGTACAAGAACAAGGATATACGACACTCGACAAAAACAGGTCGCAAACATGAGTTCCATAAAAGATAGGAAACCGAGACAGTTGTCGATTCGAGGATAATTTCTTCTCACTTTACACGCGCCTGATTATGCAATCAATTCACGACCACTGCAGGTGTTGCACAAATGCATACGGAATGACGCCAGTGCAGGATATTTGCATTCACTCAATGGAATCTGGTTTAGCTGCATAGTATTTATTTACGACGCTAATTGCCACCGGTCGTGGAAGCAGTTCTTCGCTTCACGGTCAAGGGGAAGTCGTCACCTCCACCCTCGTCGATGTGGTGATGACTTCTACTTGCATTGTCTTCGGAGGCAGATGCTATCGTCGTTGCTAAGTACCAAGTATTCTTCCGCGCGATTGTGAATGCAAAATGATTGCGTAATGAGAAAATATAATGTTTAAGGTTGTATACACTGCCGATAGAGGTCATTCATAATTGGGAAATTTGAATTTAATTGAAAACAATTCATTTTTTGTCTTAGCTGGCCTCCGAAAAACTACTAGAGTAATCTTAGAATTTGTGACTCAGTACTTCATTTAATATATATTCTTACATACAAACTTCAAACCTACGTTCCAATTTTTGGAAATTAAAATTACTTCCTAATTAGTAGGTTAATAACTTTTCTATGAAAACATACATTAAAAATTGGTTTAAAAATAGCACTATCTAAGTAATAACTACATAATATCATCTACATGATAAATTTATTCTATTTAATACAAGTCAAATATAATTATTAAAGTCAAATATAATTGTCAAAGGCCATCACGTCAGAATTGAAGAAGTATACAACGTCATATAAAAATGGTCAAGACACGATTGTTACGATGGCGCGAACCAATAATAAAAGATCCCTGAATATCCTGACAATGAAAGGAAGAAATTCGAAAAAAAGAAAAAGAAAAAAAAGAGAAGTAGAAGATCAAGATAAACGTAAATGTAGGTCTAGTTGATATTTGTACCACTTTTGAAAGTGCGTAGATTGTTGACGTGAATTTCTGAGGAAAGGAAGTGTGTACTGTGTGACGCAATAGAGGACGTCCTTGAGAATGGAATACTGGTACGGTATGGCAATAAAATACTTTACACTTTGACATAACTCCGCGAAAATATACGTATTAACAGCTGTTTGAAAACAAACACACGCAATTAGGTGTAAAGTGAGCCTAACTCCATATTAAACAACCTAAGTTTGAGATAATATTAGAACAAGATGCGATGTAATATTCTGGACTACGAGATGAACGAATATACTCTTCATTCAAAAATTGCGTACTAAAGGGGAAAAAAGAAATGGAAGGCTAGTTCCAAAGAAGAATTGGTTTGATCATCAGCTGTGATCTGAAAATAACAAGATTGTAATTTGATGATTGTAACGTAAAGACATCTGTCAAATTTCAATATTTATTTAATTGTTACGAAATATTGCCTTTAATTTAATATTTGAACTCTTTAGATGAAGAAATTAGTAAGATCTGTTGAAAAAAAGAGATTTCTACTATTTTTTTTTTAAATAGAGATGCGAGCACGGAATATGTGTCACATCAATATTCTTACTATTTTCAAACCAAGCTAAACGCTTGTGCTATGAAAATAGGACTAGCTTGCTGGTCCGGAGTGAGGTTCGAACCCGCGACCTTTGGATCACGAAGCGAGAGTCCTAACCACAAGACCAACAAGCTACCCCTTCTATTGCTAGTACTGAAATAATATTAGTGCTTTGTATAATATTCATCAAAAATTTATATTTTTTATGAATTTAGCTCCAGATTTCAATGAATGGTTTTTGTATATAAATATCGCTTCGATAACAATTAAATAGGTCACCCAGATTTCGTGGAGGTCTGACATATAATCAATGTATCTGTATATGCATATCCAATTTCTGCTTCCTTGATTTGATGCAACAAATACGAATACGAATATTCGTATTGCCGAATATCCTCACGAATATTAAAAACAAACTATTTATAACTGAACGCATCTTGTCTCTGACAAGATTTACACGCATGTGATCAATATTGGTGAAAGTTTAACAATACTATGGTTGGAGTGTATAGTGTTGTGAATATAGTAGTGTGGTATTGGTCCCGACGAAGAGACGGGTACGTCTCGAAACCGGTAGACCTTAAATCTGGTAGCGGTTTTTACTAAGTTAACTAACATTCTGTAATAATGTCTAACCACAAAGTTAATGCTTTAAATATTAATAATATTAATAATAAAATGTTAATATATAAGGTACCAGTTAATATCGTTAAATAGTGGCCCGAATAAAATAAATAATATTCAGAATTGTTACTATAACGTTAATGAGATGATTATTTATATAGTTTCAATGTGTCTGGCGGAATAAATGACCTCCGAAAAGCAGCTGGTAATGGTTAACACGAGTCTATAGATAGTACTGTCCCGTTAATCAGATTAAAAAATCAGATTTGTGTTATCTGCTATCTGCCAAATTTCTCCGAACTCAAATGTCATAATATCGTAAATTTTTATCTACTATAGTGTACACGAAGAGAACATATTTCAGGTTTGATACTGTGACGAAGTCTAGCGGTCGCTAGCTCCCTACATTATAGCAATCACATAATAAAGCGAACTGTTGTAAATCTACGTCGTATCAATTTCTTTGTGTTGGGTAACAATCATCAAATAACAAGCTTGTAATTTTCAAAATTCGGTTACACATATGTTATTTCAAAACTAGACGCCAATACAGTGTTTCAATTTCAATTCAATTTATTTATTTATTATATAACATTTACATTCCAAATACATTAATTCGTAAGTGTTATAAATAAGTTAGAATTATATAAGCATATATAAACAGAAGCAAATATTAAACATATATAAAATCATTCACATCAAAGGTGTAGGAGAATCCTGCTTCGGAAATCCCACTAAGAGACACGGATCAGATCAATGTCCAGAGTAATATTGTTCAGCATAGCAGGAGCTCTTCCAACAGGCATAACCATGTAAGGCGTCTGATACACATGCTTCTTTAGTGGCACGTGAGCATGCGCAGTATCGACTTTGACCGTGGCATGCTTATTAGTGGCATGTGCGTCAAAAATCAACCGCCGGTTGATTTATAAGCATGCCACTGTCATTCACCATAGAGAAGGGGTATCTTTGGAGCATGTGTGAACAGACTTGCTTATTTATGAGCATGCTTATGTCATTCGCGGGCTTCGCGGCTAGTATTATCGATGCGATCTTCTCAGTCCGCGACAGATGAAACAAATATGGCGCGTTGGGGAGATGAAAAAACATTACTTTTCGTAACTTATTATAGGAATCACGAATGTCTGTGGAATACTCGGTCACCGTTGTGTAAAAATAATATAGTGAGAAATAATGTTTACGATACTTTATTAATAGGCCATGAATGATTCAAATCTTACAATAAAAATTATATAAACTAAAATCAAAAATGTGCGGATGGAAACTCGGGAACTTTTTTGATTTATTGGTTCACTTGAATTTTCTATTTCAGTTTGCAAAGTTTCCATTTTGAACAAGAGCGTCTCTATTCTATGACAAGAGCATGCCACTAATAAGCATGTGTGTTTGATTGTTAGCTTTCGGCATGCTTATTTATGAGCATGCCACTAATAAGCATGCCAGTAATGAGCAAGTGTGTACAGTTGTTAGGGCATGCTTATTAGTGGCATGCTCATTAGCATGCCAGTAAAGAAGCATGTGTATCTGTACCTTAAAACAATCTATGCTGACGCTGTCTAAGGTGATTATCAGGAATATACAAACCAATGCTCCGCATATTATCAGGATTATCGATCATACCGCGCAACAATCGATAAAAATGAGTAATCAGATACACATTCCTTCTAGTCTCTAAACTGTTGTAAGCAAGCATACCCTGGAGGAACTCGGTTGGGTGTTGAAAGGAGAAGCACCTTCTAGCCTTCAATTTGCGACTTATTGGTATATCATAGATAATAATACACACTCATCGGCACACAACACGACAACTCTGCTAAGAACCCATTTCTAACACCATGCAAGACAAGTTTGTATAAAACTCCAGAGAGATATTAGTATTTTATCAATTATAAACTTAATTTACCATCAACACATATTGATTATAACTTTTTAAGATCATTTTGCTCTCTTGATAAATTGGAAATAAGAAGAATTGTAGCTGATCTCGTCTTTTTTCACAAAATAATTAACGGGAACATCGACTGTCCACAACTGTTGGAACGAATCTGTTTGCGAGTTCCATCCCGAGTAACCAGAAATTACGCAGGGTTTGCCTTGGAAGCTGCGACAACTAATTACTTTTTTAATTCACCACTTCAAAGGCTTCCCAGACTTGTTAACAGATTTGAACAGTTAGACGTTTTTTCCACAAATTTAAATAAATTCAAACATACAATTCGCAATATTCTTAATCAACAATGAACTTTCCTCTATGTCTAAAAATAATCCTCAAATATATGTAATTATCACTCTTTTCTTGTATTCTTATCCTATAAAGAAAAAAAAATTCTTAATTTATATTTCTGTAATTATCGCTAATCCTATAAAAAATATGATGTATTTATAGATTTATGAAATTATGGATTCTGTGTTTAAGTTTAGTTGTAGAGCTCTTTTTATATTTCTGTTATTATGTCATTTTATATTTCTTTATATGACTTTTTTTATTTTCTTTTTATATTTCTCATTACCGACATGTATTACCCAATGTTTATGTAAATGCTCTGATGGGCGTATATATACTGAAATAAAAAAAAAAAAAACATCAGGTTATTGCTTAACTAACTTCTATCAACCGTTTTTTTTGCGCGTTTTTTTCTTATTTGACGTCTAATTGACATTTGTCATAATATAATTCTCTAATTGGTTTAGGAAATAAAAACACACATGTACTTCCGCCAAATTGAGCTATACATCTCAACTATCTCTCGGCATGCCAAGAGCGATTTATTCGCCTCAAAGCTAGCTTGGACGACAGATTGGAAGAGGACGAAAATTGCACCACCAGGATACTAGACCTGGACTTACTTCGCTCAAGGAATCCACCGTTTTCCAAGAAGTTATTAACGATAATTTGACATCATATATCGAAGTTCCCCAGCCAAAAGGCAATTATTTCTAACTTTACAGGAAAGAAAAATAATGCTATGTCAATATATATTTTATTATTAAACGATATCCACATTCGTTTTTCTATAAAAAATATGAAAATCTTATTAATATTTTTAATATTTAAAGCAATAGCTTTGTGTTCAGACCGTTTAACAAAATGTTATTTATATTAGTATATAACCATTAAAAATTACTTTTCTGTCTACCGGTTTCGAGACGAAACCCATGTTTTCGTCAGGACAACCACTATACTAGCATGCAAATATCACAACACACCGCAAACGTAGTATTATTTACACACCAACACCTTCACAAAATACTCTTCAGATGCATGTTACATGGTACGTTAGCCTTTAGTTAAAGTAACACGCATATGAAGAGTATCATGTGGAGGTGTTGATGTGCAAATTGTGGTTGTGATGTGTAGTAATATGTACATGTAGTGTAGTGGTTATCGTGTCGAAGAGATGGGTCACGTCACGAAACCGGTAGACAAAAAAATATTTTTGAATGGTTATAAACCTACTAACATAAATAACATTTAATTAACGTGGAAATCGTTTAATAATAAAAGTAATATTGAAAAATCAGACTGATAGAACTTTATTGTGATCTCCTGTAAAGTTCGAAATAATCACTAAAGTACTTTTGGCTGTCTGGCAAATATGGTTTGAGTTTGGGTTCATTTTTGATTATGTTACAATATTATTTTTAGAAAACAGCCGATAATTGTCATACGCAAAATTAATAGTTGGTTCCGATACAAAATCAATGGACATTATGTCAAATATAAAGTATAAGAAGAAGTCATCCAAATCTTTTCTATATCCGATTATTTTTTTTCCATTTTGAACATGCTATAGCGAATTCTCTTGTTCTTCGATGAAACATAATTACTATTTGATCACTCCAATAATAAATAAATAGAATTGACCAGTGAAATAACCTTATATGTAATTAGAACTAGCTGTGAACATGAATGATATACGCGATATGGAAAATTCGTTTTTACAGTTTTTTTTTTGCAAATTTTTAATTTTGAAAGAGCGAGAAAGTGTGTCGAATTCTTGGGAATCGAAATTTGAAATATATCAAAATTAAAATCTGTTATACCTAGGTGTAGTTAGAAATGTGGTGTAAGTATATATGTATTGAATAAATAAGGGATCAGATACAAAATCGACAATTTGCGTATGCGGGCTATAAAAACAAAGGCAGCAATATCCCAAAAAAAATTAATGCAGCCATCGAGAATTACGAATTTATGATGTATTGAATTCGAAATTGTATAGGGAATATAGCCTATAAATTCATAGGAAACATGCTTTTGGAAGGGATAGATATATAAAATATAGAAGTCAGTGCATTTTAAATTAATAATACTCGGTGCCAATGTCTAAAAACCATTTTTTAGACATTGCTGCCTTTGCTTTTATACCACACATTTAGTCCTTTGCTTCTGAATCGCTCAAAAAATTGAGGAATTCAATGAGAGAGAGACGTTTTCGCTTTAAAAAAACAGCCGTGATATTTGTACTCTTTTCTGTCTAGAATTATGCTATTTTCTCTAGCAATGTCAATTCCATCATGAAATACGATGCTTACAAATATCCAATCTAATCTTGATGCTCTCTCCCCGCAAGAGACTAGGTATATACAGTTACAGTATATATAAACTAAATTGCTAATCAAGAACTCATTCCTGAATTGTATATATTGATTTACGAGTCTTTATTGTGTTCTGAATATTTTTTACAATTTATTTTACCGCTAAGGCGTTATTTATTATTAATTTTCCATAAAAAGTGTACTGCGTATTGTCTGGAAATTTAGTAATCTGGAACTCATTCCTAAATTGTATTTATTGATTTTCGTTAGTCTTTAGCGTGTTCTGAATATTATTTACAGTTCGTTTTATCATTAAGTCATTATTTATTTATTTTATATAATAATCAAAATTTTCATAAAATATATAGAGTGTACCAGAGCTAGCAGCACAAACTTGGCCGGGAGATTCCTGACTATGTTATGAGTCTAAAATGTTCAAACAACCAATAGTTACGGAGATATGTTATGAGTATGGTATGTATTGAGTTTTTATCATTTTATTTGACTTGTATCAAAGCGAATGAATTTTTCATAATCGATATAAGTTACTGTAATGATATTTTAAGTTTTTGTAAAAAATAAGTCATCATAAATATTGAAAAAAAAAATGCAAACTTTGATATTGCATATCTCCATAACTATTGATATTAGGCCATGGTTGCTTGAACATTTTAGACTCGTAACATAGGTAGGAATCTTCCGGCAAAGTTTCTGCTGCTAGTTCCGGTACACCATGTTGTTTACTATGCCACTCTATCATCTGTTACGGTCTGTTTGTAAAAAAATAACATAAATTACTCGTAATTCGAGGACGTTTGTTTTTCGTAGTTTGGTAACAATTATTTTCAAAAAATCACACGTGACAACAGCGAGACAACAGCTGATGCCGACACGAACGAAGTACCACCCTGCGACGTGCAACAACACTCACTCGACACCAAAAACACTGATCCTCGCGGATATTTCACATCACTTGTCGCTGGGCGCGCGCGGTTTCGGTTTCCGCGCGACTTCCCGCGGGCTTGTGGGAAAACTCACTGAAAACTGTGACGCACTGTTTGATCGATCGCGATGGCACTGCACGGTCGCGGGCGCGTCCACGGAGGCCGGTGCTGCGCGCTTGACTGAGCAGCGGTCGGGAACAGACAACAGACGGATGCATTTTTACCTGGGTTCCTTAAGCCCGGCGCACACGGCCGGCAGGTGTTAATTATCAATTCATTATTTTTCAACAAAAAAATCTAGCAGGTGAAACGGAGATATAAATACTTTATCAAAGTTAACAAATGATTGTAGTCACGGTATCGTGGGTGTGGGATGCGAATGAAACACAAAAAACGATTTAAACTTTTATTCATCACGAGACTAATGCACGTCAGTTCGCGCGTAAGTTGTCACACTTATTTTTTTTTTCAGTTTCAGTGCGGATTAATTAAAAGGGCGTTCTATCCTCTCTGCCTACCGCTGCGGAGAAACGGCGTGATGGTTAGTTAGTTACATGTACATTACTAAATATACCCAAGCTTAATAGAGTACGTATAATGCCTCTCAGTCTCTGCCTACCTTGCTAGGTATATATGATACCTGTTTTAAGATAGATAGTTTTTTTTTAATTCAACATATTAAGTTTCATATAAAAGTGAGGATAGTAACAGTCATATATAGCTGCCGTGGTGAAATTGGATAACGCGCCATTCCAGGATAGAGTGGAGGTCCATTGATTCGAATCCCGGTAGTAGCTAAAATATTTTTTCGTTAATATATTTTCTGTATGTCTTTCCTAATTGATTAATAAATTTGTTAATAATTCACAGAACTTTGTTTTGGAATGGCAGCTTCACAATAATAATGAGTTTTCTTTAGTACATTATATAATTATTTTATGTACTACACTATACCGCCGCTGGTTTTTATGGAATTGCCGAAATGTCACAATAAACAACTCTCCGTTGGCGCGCCCGCTCCCTTTTTATACAACACGTTGATTTCGCGATGCCTCGAGAACCTTCTACTAGTTTCCCCGTATTTCTAGTGATTATGAGAATAGTCCGGTTGATTCATATCACAGTAAGACTTTCGTGACAATATTATTTTCATTAGTATGTTCCCAGAGCACAATTACTGGATTTTGTCTAAGCAGGGATAGTCTTAAATTAAAATAAATTATACATATTTTTCTAATTTTCACCCCTAGATAGCGTAGTTGCATTAAATATGTCAAATAAGTTACATAAATAACATAATAATATACATAACTTTCAATTTAAAGATGTGTGATCATAAATCATATGCACCCAAGAGGTTGGAATCAGTGATCACTTAAGACAGGTCGTAAGCCCTTCGGACATCCAATATAGTCTTCCATACATGATTTCCCTTATAAATAGCTTCGTCTCTGTGAGATATTTATTATTTATTTATTAATTGATAGTTAAAATCTTTAATATTTCGCAGGTTAGATTATAAAACTCTATAATCACACAAATGAAAATAAAAACACACTTGTTTTTTTTTAGTTGTAACAAAAAACTAAAATATAAATGAACACATTAACTAACCTTAATTTCTTGCTACACTGTATTGTTACAATACGTTTATTATGAAAAAGTTAAACTGAATACTCTTAAAATAAAAATACTGTCGTAAGTAAATAAATCACTTTTCTATTACAAAAACACATTTTTACTTGAAGAGATTAGATTTCAAAATAAATTTAAAAAATCGACAACTATTGTTAAAAATATTTTTTTTACTAGGGGATTCAATCGCGCATGAATATACGCGAGGGGGTACTACTTCCGCTGTATTCCAATTCTCTTGCCTTCTTCTTGCTTCTAAATAATGTGTTTTGTTCATCTCTATACAATTTTCTATTCTATGGTGAGAAGCATTTCACCTTATGAGGGCATTCATTATCAATCATTTACATTCGACAACTTTTGTTTCTTTGAAAATGATTTAAAAGTACTGCTACATAATTTAAAGAATTAATGTAGGTTTATGTATTTCTGAACGATTCTTAAAAACAATTCTGTTCAAACACTAATGAAAGGTAATACATACAAAGAAGAGGATAGCTATACTGTTTGATATAAATGAGATAGAGACAGCATTATTCATATTATTTCTGGGTAACAATTCTGTTAGAACACTAATGATATTTTAAACTGCGTTTGGTTTACTAATTGGTTTCTCAGCTTGTTTCTGCGTCCCGTTGATGATTAGATCCGTATTCCTGGTATTTCTGTAACTAAAAAACAATTGACGGCGCATAAAAATCCTTAATAACATTTTTCAAAAGATTAGTCAGTAATACTTTAAAAAAATGCAAACTTCATGTCGCTTATAGCGTCTGATACACATGCTTCTTTAGTGGCACGTGAGCATGCGCAGTATCGACTTTGACAGTGGCATGCTTATTAGTGGCATGTGTGTACGCACATTGCTAGAAATGAGCATGCCACCTAGTGGCATGCTCAAAAATCAACCGCCGGTTGATTTATAAGCATGCCACTGTCATTCACCATAGAGAAGGGGTATCTTTGGAGCATGTGTGAACAGACTTGCTTATTTATGAGCATGCTCATGTCATTCGCGGGCTTCGCGGCTAGTATTATCGATGCGATCTTCTCAGTCCGCGACAGATGAAACAAATATGGCGCGTCGGGGAGATGATAAAACATTACTTTTCGTGACTTATTATAAGAATCACGAATGTCTGTGGAATTCTCGGTCACCGTTGTGTAAAAATAATATAGTGAGAAATAATGTTTACGAAACTTTATTAATAGGCATGAACGATTCAAATCTTACAATAAAAATTATATAAACTAAAATCAAAAATGTGCGGATGGAAACTCGGGAACTTTTTTGATTTATTGGTTCACTTGAATTTTCTATTTCAGTTTGCAAAGTTTCCATTTTGAACAAGAGCGTCTCTATTCTATGACAAGAGCATGCCACTAATAAGCATGTGTGTTTGATTGTTAGCTTTGGGCATGCTTATTTATGAGCATGCCACTAATAAGCATGCTAATAATGAGCAAGTGTGTACAGTTGTTAGGGCATGCTTATTAGTGGCATGCTCATTAGCATGCCAGTAAAGAAGCATGTGTATCTGTACCTTATCTCCGTAACTGTCAACATTTCACTCAAATATGTACGCCCCTGAATTTTTTGCTACTAGCTAAGAAACACCCTGTACAATACAATCCAAGGACATAATTACTGATCCTCAAGTACCGCACGTACGTGTACAGAACTTGTTGAATTTGAATTTTTCCGTAAATGTGTGCAATTTGAAAACTCTAAAAAATATTAACAGTTATGAAGGTAAGTGTCTTTATAATAGGCTTTTTTTCCAATATTCTGAATTTTCTTCTGTGAAACTCTCCTTATCTTGTGTAAAACTCTCTCTAACTTGTGTAAAACTCTCCGTATCTTGTGTAAAACTCTACCTTTCTTCTGTAAAAAGAATCTCTCGTCGAAAGATGAAGTATTAAAGTGTTCATCGTTATTATTCAGCTACCGATAAGGGAGCTGATACTCTTGAAACTTAGCTATTATATAATATAAATAAAATTATAATGAAAATCACATAGAATATTATCATGAATTATCTCTGTAACTTTAACGCCAAATCCATCAATAATCCTAATAATAATAATTTCGTTGTCTGTCTGTCCGTAATTTTCTGCAACGTCCCTTACTTCTTATATAATTTTTTTTTATAAATTAGTAAATACTTATTCTTTAGGAACAAACATGCAAAAGTACCGTCATTTTCGAGAGGTTACAGCTAGTATTATATAAATTTAGTTGGATTAAAATGTAATATACATGCCAACTATAATAATATCGTTGTCTGTCTGTCAGTTCGTCCGTCTGTTTGTGCAACAAAGAATGCATCAAAAATCAAAGCGATGCTAGAAAATTTACAGATAATGCCATTTAGACAAATAATTAAATTGAATGAACTTCTATTTGTATATTAAATTATTAATTGACTCAAGAAAAATAAAAAAAACAACGCAAGAAGAAAACATGAAATAAGGTTACCATTCAGAAAGATATAAGATTCCCCAACATCAGTCATGTATAGTGGAATGAAATTATACAGGGTTATTTGGAAAACATTGGACTATATTCTTGCCTTGATTATGAGTCGAAAATGTTGAAGCAACCATCACCTAATATCAATAGTTATGGAGTTATGCAATATCAAACATTGCATTTTTTTTTCAATATTTATGATGACTTATTTTTTACAAAACGTTGAACTTTCATTACTGCAACTCATACTTATAACGAAAAATTCATTCCTTTCAATACAAGTTAAATAAAATGATAAAAACCCAGCAGAAATTTGACTTTTACTTAAGGGAATAAATTTTTCATATTCGATATAAGTTACTTAATTATAGTCCAACGTTTTACAAAAAAAGTCAGTAATATTAAAAGAAATCCAAACTTTCATGTTGTATATCTTCATAACTACATTTTAAATTTGGTCATGGTTGCTTGTTCATATAATCAAGGCAGAAATGTATTCCTGCGAGATTATTAATGTTTTCCAAAAATGTATGAAACTTAGGGATGAAAGTAATATAACAACTTTATATAGAAGCCTAAAAAAATACATAAATAAAATCAATTAGTGTATATTATAGATATCTCACAGAGACGAAACTGTATTAATTATGGGAAAGTAGGTATAGAAGTCATTTGGGTGTAACAGGACTTATGACCTGTCTTTTTATGGTTGGCTTAAGTGATCACTTTACACAATTGTAACATTCGCCAACCATAAAAAGACAGGTCATAAGTCCTGTTACACCCAAATGACTTCTATACCTACTTTCCCATAATTAATACAGTTTCGTCTCTGTGAGATATCTATAATATACACTAATTGATTAATAATGTCTCTGTGACATAAATCCAGCACTGTTCTGAAAGATTTGAACAAACTCAAAATATTCTGAACATAAATAAAATTTTAAATAAAAATCAGCAATGCTGTTTATATCAGGAAATATAAAATTATTGTACTGTTATTACTTTAAGAACAAATAAAAAAAACGTGGGTCATCATAATTATTTAAATATATTTATAAAAATCATGCGCTGCGCCTTGTAGGTCCGGCTTAAGCGCTTACCTAGCTCGTGCCGTAAAGAGTACAAACAAAATGAGCATTATATTCTACCTGCAAGGTACCTGCGTGTATACCCACATTTATAATTATACCACACACGCACACACACGCCCCGCAATACCATGTGACGTTCCCCGAACAACCAGCGCGACCAGCTAACGCTCGCCAGCGAGTAAAAATGGCGATTCATTTGAGGTTTGATTCATTTTAGTAGGAGGGAATGGTCGGTGCCTGCTTGCTAGGCGACGGCCTGCTGGGTGGCATCTGATCAACATTTGGGCGTGACTAATTTGCTATGTGACGCATGGTACGTATGTGTGAGGCCCTCTGATAAGGCAGTGTGATTTATACTAAAGGTTAATTTCATAGAACTGTTTTCAACAGCGATGCTAAATGACTTCTCAAGCATAAATGTTTAGTTTATGATATATTTTTAAATAGCATAGAAACTTATGCCCCGCTTTTCTCAACAATATCGAGTGTTTTTTTTAGAGATGGATAACTTAAAATTCAAATAAAATACTGAAAGTTACTTTAAATATCCATGAAATTGACATCATTTGACAGGTAATTTTATGGCATTAATATTTAAAAATGATTTTGGGCATTTGGCTGCCATAGCTGGAGCGTATATGTCGTAATCTGGAGGTCTAATTTTCACAATCCAAATGTGTTCAGTGATAAAGTACATTTTTGGTTAAATGGCTATGTCAATAAATAGAATTGTCGCATTTGAGGCGATGATAATTCACAAGCCATTATAGAAACATCATTACATCCAGAAAAGGTACCGTTTGGTGCGCTTTATGGGCCGGTGGGATCATTGGTCAAAAATTACGATGGTCAGAACGTTGCAGCCAACGGTGAGCGGTACAGAGACATGATTACTAACTTTTTTGTGCCTCAATTGGAAGACATTCATGTTGCAAACATGTGGTTTCAGCAGAGCGGCGTCACATGCCACACGGAGCGCGATACAATTAATTTGCCGAATGAAACATTTGATAATTTCACGAATTGAACCTGTTAACTGGCCATCACGTTCGTGCGATTTGACTCCATTAGATTATTTTCTCTGGAGAAACGTAAAATTGCACGTCCAAGCCGACAAACCAGAAACAATTGAGCACTTGGAAGTCAACACTCGACGCGTTACTGCCGAAATACAGCCTGATTTACTGTGAAGAGTGCGTGAAAATAAGACCTCCAAATTACGTCACATGCCTAAAATTATATTTAAATGGATATTAAATACATTTTTCTTTATTATTATTTTGTTATAATAATAATAATAATAATTAACTATTAATGTAATTAATTATATTAATGTATATTAATAGCGGTTAAGACAAGATCCTCAATTTTAAACATCTTCAACATAGAATATTTTGAGTTTGTTCAAATCTTTCAGAACAGTGCTGGATTTATGTCACAGAGACATTATTAATCAATTAGTGTATATTATAGATATCTCACAGAGACGAAACTGTATTAATTATGGGAAAGTAGGTATAGAAGTCTATTATAAAAAGTATATTGCTCCCAAAATTCCGTAAAAAAATCAATGTAGATTTTCTCATTAGCGACATCTGTGGGGATTTAGGGGAATGAAAATGGCTTTGTACAGGCCGCATGGAAAAGGCGCT
>JADDOH010001250.1:0-49146 GCA_016648135.1 Agrypnia vestita
CAGCCAGCTAGGCTAACACAAACCAGATATCCCCAATCTTTAGTTAGACTTCCCCATTCTGTCCTTTACTCGTCATTCTGAAGCTACTTGTTAAGCTAGATGTACCGAGGTACTCAAATCATAAAGAGTTAACTGAAGACCGGATTGCGCAATACTTATGCAATACAGTAATTATTATAATGCTTCTAAGTAATTCATATAGAAATCCGTGTATTCAAATTTTAGCATAAACGGTATGAAATTCGCTTTGCATAAAAATACACCCGTTTGGAACGGAATTCTTGTACGATTTGAACCAATATCACACAAGCAATCGTGATATTTAATTACACAATTATTCCGAACTCAAATATTCCCAAAATAAATACATTTCGATAGTGAAAATAATTAACCGTAATAGATAATATAAATATGTTCCTTAGCTGTTACACAGTGGCGGTATGATCCTCTCTGGTACTGATGAATGGTAGATTCCTCCATACGTCCGGGCAGCAACTCCGTCCGCAAATGATGTTCTGGAACTCAGGGCTCCGTCGGTAGTCTGTTGGGCAGCGCTCCCGCTCGCAAGTCTGGTCTCGAACTGAAAGGGCTGAGTACATCGCGTTCGCTCCTTTTATAGTAACGATTTCACCATACCTCTGAAATCCACGCTAGTGCAGTGACTCATCCTATGCCCGATGACCTCACCGCCGGCGCTCGCCATTGGCCGGATTCAGCCATCAGGACGGTCGCCTCCGGCTCAACCCGTCGAAGGCAAAGCGCGACTGTGATTGGTCCGTTTCGTTAAAATAATAGTTAAGCACCCGCTACACGCGAGACTTACTGTTCTGATTCATAAATAATAAAGGCTCGTTCGCACCTACTCACAAGGTCGAGTCTATTAGGATTGGCAAACGATATTAATTTAACACAGAATTATATCTATTGTATAATAAAGATCTAAGAAATATTACTTGTATAGCTGAATATTCAATATTTTGTTAGCCTCTTGTAATACATAGAATCTTAAGAAGAAATATATCAGGCTTTTACTTTTAAACGATTCCAAACAGAAGAAATACACTTTTGATTTCCATACTTGACTTATTTGAATATTATTATTTTAAGATTTTCTAAATTTATTAAATCTATCTCTATGTCGACCATCACAGCTTCCCCCTTATTTAGAGAGAGGAATGATCTATCAGACCAAGCCTATCTGCTAAATAACCCAATAGGATAGTATATCTCGTGATACTTATCAAGAGTTTCTAAAATTCCTTTTAAAATAAATCGTTGTTCTTATCAGTGCCAAATTCTTTTTCAATGGAACCTTCTTTGCCTATTTAAGCTACTGTAAACCATCTGCCTGTCATTCAAATGAAAAGTGTACAACTAATACAAATATAAGATTTGAAAGCGAAAGGGACTGTACATAATTTTTTCAATTGACTGAAAAGGTTCGATTCTTCATAATCGATTGAATGCCTCAGTAATGTCATTATTGTGTCTGCTAACCACTCAAGTTCCATCCTGTTATCAACACTTAAAAGGAACGCCCCTTCCCCCACTTTGTTATCCTCCTTGCTTCCCTTACAATGGTACACTCCTAGTGTTCACCACCTCGCAACTATATACTACTTTCCCCAGCATATACCTCCCTTCCCCCAGAATATACTCCCACTAACACTCCCCACATCCCCTTCAAGCTATACAAACCAACTCAACCGAGTAAATATTAACTGTATATTTCTCCTATCAAATGCGAGCTACGAAAAATTTGAAGTTCCAGAATTATGATAACCTATGAATTAATGTACAATCTATTCATATAAATTTAACAACCAGCTTCCTAATATATAGAGTAAACCCTTCGATCTCAATATCCTCCGTACACGAGTAAGCATGATGACGATGATGCTTGCTATCCACTCTAAAAAGAAAAGGTGCAGCCCGCCTCCAAATTTTCTAATGACTAGTCGCAAATGGACAAGCCCCTTCAATAACCGTTGGGCGTCGTTTCAACTAACTGTCCAGCTAACCCTCAAAAGAGATGCCCAAAGACGATGCATATTTGTTAAAGAAGTAGAGCTTCAACCATAATCCAGCTGTCAAGAAGGTTTCCAATAACTATTCCTTGCTATCCCACCATGGTGTACCCCGACAAGTGTTCACCATCTTGTAACACAACTCTAATTCCCCCTTCCCCCAAACTATACAACCGCTTCTATCTCTAGTTCATATAGTCCTTTCCTAACCAAGCGAATGGTCAACCGCATATTTCTACTATGATTGCAAACCGCGACAAAATGAACTCTTGAACTTGAACTATGAACCCCATTCATATACGCAGTACATGTCATATTATGTAGAATCAGCCTATTGACCTCAATATTTCACGTATATTGTAATGACTGCCATAATTTATTATTGGTGTAATATGAGGAAGAAGAGGAAGAAGAAGCCGCAAAAGTAGTGGATGACAACAGAAGAAGAAGAAAATGAATCCATCGAAAGGCATAAGATAAAGAAGAAAAGTTACAACCGAGCGTAGTAGTAGATAAAGACGAAGAAGAAGTAGTCGAAAGATATAAAATTAGAAGACGCGAATGTAGCAGTAGGCAAAGAACAAAAGAAGACGAAGAAAAGACGTAGAAAACAGTCGAAAATTATAAGATATACGGAAGAAGACGACATGAATGTAGTTATAGGAAAAGAAGAAGAAGAAGAAAGAAAAGAGAAGAAAGAAGAAGAAAAGAAGAAGAAGAAGAAGGTAGAGAAGTAGTCGTAAGATATACCATAAGACGAAGAAGTAGTTGCAACGTATTGTAATAATTGCTATTTATAGAAGAGAAGGTATTTGAAAAGTAAAGCATAAACGGTATGTATTCAAAGAAGAGGAAGACTAGAGTGAACATAACCAATAAAAAAAAACCTTCGTACCGAAGAAGAAGAAGACGCTATTGAAGTCAATATAAATAAAAAGGGGAAAGAAAATATATATATAACCGTTAGCATATACGAATAAGAAGAAGACGAAGAAGAAGAAGAGGAAGAAAAGGATAGGAACAACCTCTTCGATAATTGTACGTAAAAGTATATATAACTATTATCCGTCTCAACTAACTTTCCAGCCAACCCTCAAGAGTGATATCTAAAGACGACGCATGTTTGTAGAAGAAGTGGATCCAGATGTCAAGAAAAGTTTCCCATAACTATTCCTTACTAACCTGTCTTCCCCCAAATTGTTAAGCGTTTGTCAAATAATCAGGCGCGACTCCTCCGTATAACTGTAATATTATTCCTCCCAAAACTTATTGAAAACCTAAAACAACTTTATTAATATGTTCCGTATTCATCATCCCCATACTTATATGTAACATAACATTATAAAATTTTTAAGTGTTCCTTTAACAACGCGAACATGTTTAACGAAGTACACTGTTACAAATCAGAAGAGGTGAACCCTAATATCTGTACTAGCTGTAGTAGTCATCACCAACACTGATACCCACAGAAGATGTATGTGTGTAACTGAATCAAGAATTCCTAACGTATAATTCGTTTTGCTATACGACTGGAATCTATTCAAGATCCAAACGTCCAACCTTTCTACCTCAATCTAAAAGTAATGGCCACGACGACGCATGAAGGTGGATGAAGCTAATGATTTCGTTATGCTACTACTATTTAATCTACTAAAAATCTATTTTCAAATTTTTTTTTTTTCCAAAATGTTCCAGAAGAATTCAAAAGCTCTCCTGAAAAATTTATTTTTTTATTTTATTTTATCACTATTCAAAAGGATTTCTACATACACCCAATGTATAGTAAAAACAATAAATGCTTTATCAATCATAGCGTTACGACTTCTCAAAACTTGAAGAAACTCACATATCGTTAATTCCGGATTTACTTTTGTATTATTTCCAAGAAGATTGCGCCCAAAACCAAAACAACCCCAATATAGATACGTACGAAATTTGAAGTAGTGAGATGTAAACATTTAACAATTATCAACCCTGTATGTGAACCTTATGATCCTTAAAGAAGCCAACTGTCCGTCTACCATATCTCATCTCTGTAGTCAAATAAGCTGATGTTTATTTCTATTCTGCCTATAAATACGCTATATCAACGTATATTATAATATAATATTTATTAATGAAGATAAAACAATTTCAATTAACGTTGCAATGAAGCGAAACAAAGGAATATATATAAAAAAAACAAGTCCAATTTTAATTATTTGTTACTAAGAGAATATATATTGCGCCCTCCTGTTACCGCTTCCTATAGACTAATACTAGCGAAGGCTCAAAACTTTCTCTGATTTCCGCTAGATGGCGGTAGTATGACCATTTTAATTCATATGCCAGGCCGTCTTGTAAATAAAAATGGAAGCAATTTTAGTCTTGTAATTCAAATCAAAATAATTTTAGATCAAAACAAGAAACTCAAATAATTATTTCGTGCAACAATACGCGTCTGTGTTTATATTACGAACAAGTCTATCAATCCTGCATACAACAAAGAAATTATAATTAGTTTGAATAACCAGAACCGTATATAACTGTGTATAACAATTAAGAACACATTTAGATAATTAGAATAATTAAGAACCATAATAAATCAATGAAAGAAATTAATTTTTTTTTCAATTAATTCAGCAACATTGTAGATTGACATTTTATTTTTTTAGGACAATTTTTAATATAACACCTTGACGATAAAAAGGTATCTCCGAAACATGCACGTGAAAGTTATCAAATAATATAAGTAGATTTGTAAGAATACTATAATCAATTAATTTTTTGTGTAATTATTATCTGTAAAAATTTAGCTGAATTTAAAGATCTTTTTTTTTTCAAATATAGAAACCCTTTTTAATATCCATAAGACAAATATATAACAAGTGTGGATTTATTTAATTTACATTAACCTTAATTTAATTAAGATTAATTTATATTAATTTTTAATTATGAAACCAGACGGATAATTATTAAAATATTTTTCGCATTTGTATCATAAAAGTACATAACCGAAAGAGAAAAGTAAATATTATAAAACATCGGATTTATAATTTTTTTTATAAAATAAAATATATATCAAATGTTCTTTTCTTTTAGATTCATATATTCTCGTGTTTATATTTTCTACTAATTTGTTATCCGGTTTTTATATTTATTTTTACTTTTATATTTTTCTGCTATTATTATTAATTACTATTGCATAACTCGTAAGCGAAAATATTTGCCACTGAACAGATTTTATCTCGCGTGGGTTAATTATTAGTTTATATTAATATAAGAAATTAAATTAAAACCGAATTTTAAGCTATCATAAACCCTCCGTGGCGCGCGCTGAAATCTGTCGCGGTGATCTGCCCGTAATACAGGTGTATATTTTTGCATTTCGGGCGCCGTGCGAATCCGTTCGACGTAGCTAACTGTCTTTTCGTACTAGCCCTAGCGCGAAGGTCGAACTTGTTAAACCTTAAACCCTCAAACGTCTCGGGTCTCTGCCGCATCTTCCACGCTTGTGCCGAAACGTGTCCGCTCGCGTTATATAGGGAAACCGTCGCCGGTCTTTCCACCACGCAGCGCTCGCAAACCCGGCGGCTTTGGCCGTGTTCGGTGGTATATTTGCGAAACACAAACACAAACGCAATAACTAAAACCATTCAAATGTGATTCGTTTGAATCTCAACTACATATTTGTTATACTGCGATTCGCAAATCCCGACGGCCTAGGCCGTGACAGTGGCATACTTGCGAGAAAACAAATGCAATAATTAAAACCTTTCAAACGTGAATCGTTTGAATCTTAACTACATATTTTTTATACTGCGATCCGCAAATCCCGATGGTCTTTTTTAGATTGTGACGGTGGCATACTTGTGAGATCGCATTCAAATATATTCTCTTCATACAATTATTAAAAATATTTTTCAAATGTGAATCGTTTGAATTCAAACCACATAAAATGAATGAGATATGAAATAACTCACATATTCTATAAAATGGAGCAATACTTTTACAAAGAAACAGGCATTCCAAAATCGAACTAATATATCACAAGGACCAAAATTACTACAATAATTTTCGTTCACAAAATATTAAATAATAAAAATGCCAACTATCTATATGACAAACAACCTAAAGAAATTTCTAATACCTAGTATCACGTTTGTCTACAAATCTCAGTACGTGGTTCACATAAATGCTCAATCTTTTTCTTTGATGTCACGGACCGTGGTCCGCAATTGTTTAAATAAAACCGCTTTTATAATCAAATATTTTCTTTCATTTATAATATTAACTAAACCAAAATGATTTTATTACTATGCAAATGAGTCCAACGAATACGCTCCTCCTGGTCACGGCACCACTGTGATGATCCTGATAGATAGTGGGTCTTCCTAACGTATTAACGATGAATTTTGTATTAATAATTTATTTAAAAGGCCGTTGCTTAATCGCCGCGAGTTGATATTTAATTTTAGCTATTATATTCAATTAATTTGCCCACTCCTGGCCGCGGCTAACAATGTGATGAATCCTATGGGGTGACCCGTCAAAAATACGTCGTAGAAAATAATATTAAATAATATAAATTTCATTGCAATGAATAAAGTCATTTGCCGTATGATGTTAGCGAAAATAGTTGTATGGCGCGGGTGGCAACGGCTGAAGTCGACAGATACGCTGTAACTATAAAAGGATCGCGGAATAAAATATTATACCTTCTTGAAATATTATAAATAATGTATTCTATACAATATTAATACTCTGCCTGTGCTAACTATACATTTAACTAAAATATATATTATTAACTGGAAATAATTATTCTGAAAATTGCGCTTTTGAATGCAATATTTACAAAAAATATTAACTACTTCTCTCATCAAATATTATTCTGCAGCAAATATTCAATGAAATTATAGGAACTAACATATTTCTAACATCTTGGGTTCGCAGACGAAATCGATAATACCTAATGCCCTTACTAAGTATATTACCTAAATAGCCACAGCTATACCATCCTGTCCGTCAGGGACGAAACATAAAATACAGTTATATTCCTAAAAGTGCTACCTCTTACGCGACAAAAATACCTATTGCAGTCGGGCTATGAATATGAACTATTTCCGCCTCATAATGGCGCCTGGAACCAATACTAAAAACCTCACTAGAAATAATAAATGCGACTAAATCTCGATAAATACAATATATACTATTCGTAATACGTCGTTGAATTGGCACATGAATCGTCTAATGGATGAAGGACCCCGTTGTGTATCGTAATAACTTCAAATTCTTTTATAGGAGCAGTGTGGAAACAATTGCATAATATTACGTAATAAAAACATCTAACGAACCTAATAATCTATACATTTATGTTACAATAAAATACGTTCACCAGAAGAATTCGTGTATTAGAAATAAAACATTTCGATTTGAGGACAAACCAGTAGAATTGTTCGAACGTTGCAAAGGGAAAAATTCACACATATTAAATAACACTGAAATGAATAATTATAAACACTTTGTATTAGCAAATTCTTACCTTGAATGGTTTCGTTCTAGACGTGCATGAACCTGTTCATATTAATTCCATGGGAAAATAATACATATATTTTCTATCTACGAAATAAGACATTTTTGAAGCAAACTTCTTTATAATAAGTAGATAAGGTCTCGGGGATGGTTTGTTCGAAAGGATTCTACAACAGCCCGTGAGTTTATATGAAATAATAGTTTCTTTGAATGCTAAGTTTTGGTTTTTTAAACCCTCAGCATCTCTGCTGAGAGGGGTTGAGGCTCCGCGCCCGCCTAAACCCGGTGACCGACTTCCTAAGTGACTAAACGGCCCACCTTGTTCCTCCGGAACTTACTGCATCCCGAGACTCTATCTCTTCTTTACGAGATGTGATCCCGTGACGCCCCTCTTTTAGGCTTATAATTGAGAAGGCCGTACTCTTTTGGTACGAGTTTCTGATGATGTGTGTTGTCTTGAGGCGCCTTTCTTTTAGGCCGGTGTTTGAAGAATCATGTACTCTTTTGGTACGAATTGATGACGACATTAGCCTCCTTTGCGGGCATAGTCAGCGATGTTACAAATTATTGTGCAATCTCATTATGCCTTTTCAGAGCGGCGTCCCACGATTCTGCATCTTGCAACATTTACTTTGGACAAATGTTAGAGTGTTAGTAACATATTTATAATATCCCAGCTATTCCATATGAGTGAATGATTTTTATATTTATTCTGGCCCTGTCTTTCTTACAGAGGACGAAATAGAAGTTAACGTTTTCTATCAAGGTTTTACAGCATTCAAGCATGGAAATCCTTCCAAAGACAAAGGGAACCTTTTTGTTGGTTTAAGTAGTTTGCGCCAGATGAGGTTAGGTGGTCGGTTTATTGACGACCCCGAGCAACAAGGAGGACCCCGCCTTTAAGGGGCCCTGCAGGGGCTTGTGCGGGTTCCACGCCCAAGTGCCGGCAATCATCCACCCCTCAGCCAGCTAGGCTAACACAAACCAGATATCCCCAATCTTTAGTTAGACTTCCCCATTCTGTCCTTTACTCGTCATTCTGAAGCTACTTGTTAAGCTAGATGTACCGAGGTACTCAAATCATAAAGAGTTAACTGAAGACCGGATTGCGCAATACTTATGCAATACAGTAATTATTATAATGCTACTAAGTAATTCATATAGAAATCCGTGTATTCAAATTTTAGCATAAACGGTATGAAATTCGCTTTGCATAAAAATACACCCGTTTGGAACGGAATTCTTGTACGATTTGAACCAATATCACACAAGCAATCGTGATATTTAATTACACATAATTATTCCGAACTCAAATATTCCCAAAATAAATACATTTCGATAGTGAAAATAATTAACCGTAATAGATAATATGAATATGATCCTTATCTGTTACTCTTTGTGGCGGAATCCTCCTTCTGGTGCTGCGGGATGGTGGAATCTCTATACTTCGCCGCTGCAAGACCCGCTTTCTCTCAAGCTGGCAGCTCCTTTGCTCGCAACTGATGATCTGGAACTCGGGGCTCCGTCGGTAGTCTGTTGGGCAGCGCTCCCGCTCGCAAGTCTGGTCTCGAACTGAAGGGGGCAGAGTATATCGTGTTCGCTCCTTTTATAGTAACGATTTCACCATACCTCTGAAATCCACGCTAGTGCAGTGACTCATCCTATGCGCGATGACCTCACCGCCGGCGCTCGCCATTGGCCGGATTCAGCCATCAGGACGGTCGCCTCCGGCTCAACCCGTCGAAAGGCAACGCGTGCCTGTGATTGGTCCGTTTCGTTAAAATAAGAGTAAAGCACTCGCTACACGCGAGACTTGCTGTTCCGTTTCATAAATAATAAAGGCTCGTTCGCACCTACACACAAGGTCGAGTCTATTAGGATTGGCAAACAATATTAATTTAACACAGAATTATATCCATGGTATAATAAAGATCTAAGAAATATTACTTGTATAGCTGAATATTCAATATTTTGTTAGCCTCTTGTAATACATAGAATCTTAAGAAGAAATATATCAGGCTTTTACTTTTAACCGATTCCAAACAGAAGAAATATATTTTTGATGTTCATACTTGACTTTTTTTGAATATTATTATTTTAAGATTTTCTAAATTTATTAAATCTATCTCTATGTCGACCATCACAACATGTATATTCAAATTTTACAACCTGTTTCGTATGTATGTTCTAATAATTCTTAGCGCGACCGGCATCCACAGCTTTTTCATTCCCCTGAAATAACCAAGATGTCACTAATAAGATATCTATTTTATGATTCGAATTTTTTAGCAATATCCTTTATATATATGTGTAATAAGATTCTTCTGAATTATTAGCATAAAAACTAGAAAGCGCCTGAAATATAATTTCATTTTTTAAATTCCCCTTTAGACCAGTATTTTTCATTCAGTATGTTTTGAGTTTATCCAAAATATTCTTATTATAAATTTTATTGTCACAAGATAACAGAAGCAGAAAGAATTGCACGTAATCTAGGATTTTACAGAATTCTACATCTTTTACAATAAATTAGAGTCACAGAGTCTCAGAATTTCTCACCGACAACTGTAAAACTGACTTCATTAAAAAAAAAGATTTCTTGGCATGGATTATGTGGAAATTAAAATAATTAATTGATTAAGTACTGATAAAATGAGCCTTAATTACTGGTTTAAAGGTGGTTGTAATGAGAAAATTGAGAGGTGGGAACAATAATTAGGGAAAATAATAAATAAATTAATGCCTTTAATCAGTAGTTAATCAATAATTATTGCTATTGTAGTCGAATAAGGTAAAGGTAAAAAAGATATATGACCAAGAGTTGGTCAGATATCTAACCCCATATATAACCCCAGATTAACCAGATACTGGTATATAGTCATATTAGGAGACTCAATATTCGTCGAGCTTGCATGCGAAGATGTATGAATGTGTGAAGTGAGAGTTTTCTGTCAGGACAGAAGAGTATGGCGCTCCATTCTCTCTGCTTACCTCCGCGAGAAATGTCGTAATAATAAGTAAGTAGTTAATGTGATCAGTTTAATACTTGTTGTTTCGTGACCGCCGCGCGCCGGCCGCGAAATGATTTTTGTTTGGTCGAATTTGGCACTCGACGTATTCTGCGCCAACCGCTAGCCAGGATTTAAACTTTTCAAAAATCCGCCCAGTGACAGTTGGAAAGCGTGTGTGCCGGTGTCCTTTTCTTTTGAGAACTGACATTTTTTCGTGTGGTATTCGAATCACGCTAAGACGCATCAGTTTACATCAGCCTTTTGGAATAGACAGATCGATCTGTTCCGGATTCGACGAAGCCGGGAGAATTGGAGATTGAATCCGCACTCGACATACCAGGAAAAAGCTGTAAGTACAATTTGTCAGTGGTGGACGTAGTTAGCTTTGGCCTAGTGTATTTCGCGTGTCAGGAGATTAATCATTATCGGCGGAGATTGGGAAGGAAAATATTTCTTTCGTAATCCCGATTAATTAATTTCGTAATGGTGGCAATTCCGTCCGTAATCGCACACCTGTCGATAAGTGATACTGATACTCTCGAAACTCGGATAAAATATTAAAATAAATATATAATTAAACTCACGTTGAGATTACATACATGTTTTACACCTAATTTAATGATGAATCGAAATTAAATTAGATTTATTATAATAAACAAGCGCCCACCAAGTTGCAATAAAATCTTAGTTATTTAGTTCTGATAGCCGATACCATCACGCGAAGCGCCATTGTCGGGTGATTCTTCATTTATTGGTATTTCATTTACTATTCTCTGATTTTAATCTATGCCTCAAGCCATACAGATGCGACATACTTAATTGAAAATTTTACTCGACAGTAGAAGACAGATGAGGTAATATGCGAAGTGTGGATTTATTTCTTATTATTTTTCTTTACAGAATAATAATATTTGCATGGGCCAAGGCTACGCAGAAATAATTGAAATAATTAGTTTTGCTTGGTCAACTTGTTGTTTTCATCATCTTATATTGCATACGATAGCATGGGTGAGATATTTGATGCTCTTGTACAAGTACACCAATTTACCAGGATAAATATTTAACTTGTAATTCACGAATTGTATAGGAAAATTATGCTGAATTTCATTTATCTAAATACGTTAAATATTTAGCTTTGATTATTATAAAAGTAAAAAATACAGCATACAGTGGTCTACTTTTCATAAAAATAATAAGTTATCCAGTTATAAGAAGAAGAAGTTTCAGTCAAAAAAATTTTTTTATCAAAAATTGTTCTCAAAACGAATTTAATGCGGATACCAAAATATTTTTATTTCTAAAACTGAAACTTCAGTTAATAAATTGTAAATTATATAAATGACGGATTCGTTTTTCTTAACATTAGTACAACAAATGCTCGGTATTCCATGTAAGTACAATACGAAATAGAGTATCATTGATAACAAAATAACCTAGATTATAGTTATTTCATGGCATTCAAAGGATTTATAGCTGATTGAGAGCTTTTGTCCGTTATCATTTCAAAAAATAATACCGAATGTACTGTAACGAGATGGTAAAAGACATTACGTACAGAATTCCTCGTAGTACGTCCATGAGAGCTATAAGATCTAGAGACTTCTAGAACACACTAACATACTCTGATGTCATCTATAACATTAGGGAAATGTCTACAAACTTATCACCTTCTTCTTCATTGCCTTCGTCTCTCCACTGCTGGATATAGGCCTCTTCCTTCTCTTTCTATCCTTCCTTGTTGTTTGCTAATTGTAGCCATTTCTTTCCCCACACAGCGGCTATATCATCGGCCCATCTCTTTTGAGGTCTTCCAATACCTTTTTTATTCTCTCAAGGTCTCCATTTCAGAACTCTTGTAGCATCCTGCATTGCAACATGTCCTGCCCATTGCCATTTTAGCTTCGCTACACGATCCATGATATCCTCTACTCTAGTTCTGCGCCTAATTTCGTCATTTCTAATTCTATCTCTAAGGCTTACTCCAAGCATGGATCTCTAAGGCTTACTCCAAGCATGGATCTCTCCATGGATCGTTGCGTGCATTTGAGCTTTTCTACACTTTCCTTTATTTCGGGCCATTGTCTCCACTCTATACGTCATCACTGGCAGTATGCATGATTCAAAGGCTTTTCTTTTTAGGCTAATTGGGATCTCTTTATTCTCGTAGATATATTTGAGTTTGCCAAAAGCAGCCCAGCTCATTCCGATTCGTCTTGGCAAACAGCAGAATTGCCAAACCTTATCATAAATATTGGAAAATAAAATAATCTTCTCAAGAGTTCGAAATATCCACGTATTGCGTGTATAAGCGGGACCCACAGCTGCGCATTGTGAGTTTGTTTTGACAACTCTATCGGTGCGGTATCAGCCGCGGAACGACGGCTGAGGTGGCCAGTCGTATTCGGAGCGACAGATATTACGCAAAATAATCGAGCAGAGTTATGTACGTAATATTGGCAATTAAAATAAGTGCAACTTCTACGTGCGATAATTGGATGGAATGTTCTAGCAAGTGATAAATAAAGTGTTACCCATATATTAAAAGTTCATAGTCGAGTGATTAATTTGAAAATAGTGTGAATTCATGAATATTGCATTTATTTACTTCATGTTAAGTAACTTGTCCATTTAATAAAATAATTAATTAATTACTAATTAATTACCAGTGCTTTCATTTGTCTCCTAAAGCCAGGTCTGTGACAATATATAAAAATCTCTATAAATATTCTATGTTTCAACAACAAAAAGTCGTAATTTCTTTTTGTCTCCTTAACTCTTAAAATGACACGAGGGAGTTGACACGCCAAGCTTTTATGGGTAATTTTGCCATGTGTCTACAACTTTTCTAGAATACGTTGCAGGGTTCAATAAAAGCTTTGAATAGGCTCTCAGAACAAAAGAGAACAGGCTCGCACAACAGAAGAGTTGTATATACATGGCAGAAGCTAAAAAACTCTAGTTTTAAATTTTGGATGGTTGTGAAACCTGAGATTTTTATTGCCCAACTTTGGACGCACCTTTTGCCCTTACAGAGAAAGGTTTTAATGCACATTTTATGTGATGTGAAATAAAGTTTGTCTTTAAAGAGTTCAAATTTAATTATTTTCTATTTTTACTATTCTACTATTTTTACTATTTTACTATTCTCGGTAGGAAAAGCACTTAATATTTCCATTAAAATATTTTATTACCATAATTTTGATTCTCAATAAACTATTATTTTAATTTAATTTTAACTATTGTATTCTAATTATCCCGTTACTTAAATTACGCTGGCTTAGTTTAAGTTTAAAATCTAATTTGTACGGTAGTCGGTTGATATGTAATAGTATTAATTTATATTCCCATATACTCCCATACTTCTTTCCTTTATCCTAATCCTACATCCCACTCCACCCTTACCACCCCTTTTCCGATATATAATTAAACTATAAATTGTCATAATGTTACACTTTGCTATAATATCTTTAATAATTATTTTAAGTGGAAAGTTTTTAATTGGAATAATTTACTATTATTTACCTCTTGTATGTTAATTTAAGATTTATGTTAACTTTTCCTAAAATAAATAAATAAATATGTTTGTGAGACTGTTGATAAACCTCTTTCCATTTAAGAAAAACAATCGAATTAGTATGTGTAAGCTGTACGTACGAGGCATTTTGTTTCGTGTTGATGTTTACACCCGTAAACGCCAATAAAACGAAACAATGTGCCTCGTACACATATTTTCGCGGGTCTAGCTTTTCTTTTATCATTTTATTATGCAATTAAAAGTAGTAATATTATAATAAAAAAATAACAACATTAAGAGAGTAATCATGAAATACAATTATGAAATGTGTTGTAGATGAACAAGACAAGGGAAAGGTAATATAACTTCGCAAGTGCATAGTGCATGAGTTCCAAGGTCAACACCTTATATTTTATTTATTTATTTATTTTTCTTGATCTAGATACATGTCGGTAGGAAAAGAAGCCACTCATCTTAGTATGAAGAACCTATACCAAAGTGAGTAGCCTACAATATAGTGAGAACAAAATAATATAAATATAAAATATGGGCAGTAAAAACAGAATATATTATTGAATACAAAATTAATAGTGAATGTAAAAATATTATATGTAAAGAATCATTCATATTGCCATTCCAACAGGGCTGCCGATTAACTTATTATTTCATCCAGTTGAAGATCGGCTTCTTTTCCTGCGCTGTTCCGTGAAAACGAGCCTTAATATATCTTATATTATCTACAAAAGTTTGTATAAAATCTCTTTAATTAGGAAATAAATTGTCAAGTGTCGACAACAGAGCGCGATCACAACAAACTGTGAATTTAAATTCATCTCGCCTACGACATAAAACGTGATAGATTATAACAAACATTTGTTTTGTGTTTTTAGGCTCCTTTCTGAACCACTGTGTAAAAATAAAATAAGGGATGAAACCCACAGGCTTTGCTGAATCCGCAGAGGATTTTCGGAAAGATAAAAGATTGCGTCGGCCTACAATGCGGATGTAAACGCAGGACTGTGACAATGGGTCAAGTATTATATAACCCATTAATGTAACAGTTTGTTACAAATAACAAAGCTTAGTTTACAGCTTGTTACAAAGACAAATTGTTGCAAAAAACAATGCTTATTTTAAAACCATATTATATTTCCTAACTGAAATCAGTTAAACATTAATACGGTTATGTATTTATATTGCCGGGGTTTTTAGTGAATCAGAATTTTTAAAGAAATTTTCATATCTAAATATTTTAACAAATTCTTATTTAATTGTTCAAGTAAAAGTAATATAACTTTAGAAATTCATTATTCATTATTTTAGAATAATTGAATTAAATTACTAATTAATTAAGGAAAATTATATAAGTCTCACAATATCGGCCCTGAACTTTCACAATTCAAATCGGCAATATTTAAAAATTAAATCGCGTCCACTCTCCCACGTTGCAAACAATTCGAAGGCGGGTGCGGTGCGGCGGGGTGTCCACGTCGCTGTCTCTTGGGTGCAGAGGAAAGGAAACATATAGATTTTAAAAATAACATAAAAGTAAATTAAACATGTCATAGTAAAGTTAAGAAATTGAAATAGGACAAAAATAAAATCAAATCATAAATAAAATCAAAATTAAACATAATAAAATCAGAGTACGGACGCACAGAGAAAAGGGATTCACCACACACCCAGGGCCGTTAAAAATAGGCATTAGCTCCCATATCGGCCTGACACTTTTGTCACCCATTTCGGCATTTTTTAAATGCTAAAGTGGCCATGTTCACCGACCCGCTGAAACTCATGAGAATGCGTGCGGGACGGGGAGGCGTCCACACAAAACCTCTTCTATGTGTCTGGGGCGCAGGGACAATAAACATACTTATTATCCATTGAGTGGGAATTACAAGTTACGTATAAACAAGAAGTATACTTGAAGTACAAAATATGAACGCAAAAAGTTCAACAGTCCAAGTGACCAACAAAAGTGATATGAAACCGGACTCAAAGTAAAAAAAAATTGCAACACCCGGTACTCGGACGCACGATAACTATTCCATAAATTTTAGATGAAGGCGTGGGCTCATTTGTGTAGCTATGGGGTCGTACTTTTTGTCCGATCATGGTACGCCATGCATGAGCAAACATTGCGGCATGTAAGTACTAAAATGGCTTTCCTGCCTTTTATATCGACGTGCACTTTACTAGCAGAGTGAAATATCAACAATGTATTATAAAAAACTATTCATGTTGGTGAGTGAGCAAGGTAAGCTATATTACAATGTTACCAAGGATCTATGGACACTTGTAACTATATAGTCTTTTCTAACATTTGTAACATAGTAACTACATAGTACACTGCTGTAAGAAAATTATTTAATGGTCAGATTAACATTCTAGGTGGAAAAGGAAAAATTATGTACAAATCCTAGTAAAAATTCGAACATATTGCAAGTAAACAAGATCTGAAAACAATAAATATTATATACATAGAGTAAAATGGTAATGAAGAAATATAAGTGAATTTAATATTTAAATAACTGTGTATACCGACAAATCTGTCAAAATGCGTTATCATCGACATCGGGTTGACATGCAAAATTTCAGTTTGATGGGATAACGGGAAGTGTGTTAATTTTCACCTAAAAGACATTTCCACACACACGTACACACGTACGCACTTACGTGTGTGTGGTAATATAAAGAATTAACATTTTGTTTTTAATAAAATAATAATTAAGAATACAGAGTAGTAGGTAAGAATATATAAATATATACTATAGTAGGTAAGAAGGTTTGGATATTATGACATTTGAGTTAGGGGGATTTTGGCAGATAACAGGTAACTAATACAGGTACAAACAAAAGTGTAAGTAAAATGAAGTGCTGCTTTTCGCTAACGACCTCAAAATCTTTAAATCCGTACACATTACTGCCACATTCTCCAAGCTGACCTTAATTAAACCAAAAATGGTATACTTAAAACGATCTCTATTTTAACATCGACAAATGCACTTTAATATCCTTCACTTAAAAACAGAATGCACATACAATTAATGTAAAAAAAATACAAAGAAAGGTTTTGAGCCTCTTTGTATTTTTTTTTTACTCTGTCAGGTTTTGAGGTGTTTTATTTTAGAAATATCAACAAAACAATTTATTATAATAACACAATGTATTAAACAGTTTGTTTACAAATTGTAGAGATACACGGTTTAGCATAAAATCAAAGTAAACCAGAAAATTACATTTTTTCTTCTTAAATTTTCGACATATCAAGAAGGTCTAAGCTATTGACTTGATATATAAGACACGATACTGCAAAATTTTCTCCTAATATGTATAGAAAAGAGAAGAGAAATTAGAATTCTAATGGTAGTAAAAAATAATCAAAACAAACTAGACACCCATTCAATTCTAATAATGAGTCGGTACCGCAAGGAAGTATTATTCTTCCAATGTTTTTTGTATTTTTACTCATTAAAATACCTATTCTGTACACACAAAAACACTTCGCTACTGAGAACTCTTGTGAATTGAATAATTTACTTGAATAACTTTGTTTCTTAAAATCAATATATATTCCGTATTTTACAACACAAAAGTCAGGCAATAGAAGAGATAAAACCTGGGTTAAATTTCCGCTCAAATTCACCAAATAATTGGACCACACTAACTTGTTACTATACTTTATAAATATTGGTGAAAGAATTTTTGAAATCGGAGTAGTTTCGGAGATAACCTCCTACATCCAAACTTACAAACTTTACCTCTTTATATATTAGTATACATTAAGACTTGCCTCAATAATTCAAATATGCAAATGGGAAATATATATTATTGGGCAGATTTAAATAAATAAATAAATTTAATTTAATTTAGATTTTTGCTGAGTTTGAAGAAGGTGATTTAAATGTACCTAAACTCCAATTATACTTTGTTCAATGCTCGTTTTTACATTAAAAAATGACGCATTTTTTTTCACCATTCGCACCAAAAGATCATCTTTGTGTGATTTCTCATTATTGTAGTACAAATAAAAGATTTTTTCATTTGCATTTGATAATTTTTTTTAAAATTACTCCAATTTTTTTCCTGTCTTCTTGTGTAATGCTCAACATGCATCTTTCCACGTCTCTTTGCATTGAAACTTCGTAATTTAATCTCTTTTCATAAAAACATAAATTAATTTCTAGTATTTTGTGTTTTAAAAAAATATTAGGCCGAAGTCCGTTGTTACTCCGAAATATTTCGAGGTGGATTAATAGCAACAAAAATAATTGTTTTCTCAACACTTTGATTAATCATTGAGATTAATCTAAGGAGGCTGTGTTTCCGGATCCACCGTCTTTGTTCTGAGAGTAATAGGACTGCAGACTACGACTGTCGGTGACAGCTGACTAAACTCTGCGGCTGGTGGCGATGTATCGAAACTTGCACAAGGTACATCGGCAGATAGATAATATCTAATTAAGACGAATTCTTATAAATTTAGACATTATGGGCCATTCCAGTGAAAATGACACCATAGGTGTAAAAAATAAATCAGCAGTTTTGTAATGAAATCCATGTCTAAAATACAGTTTGATGTCCCACCCGTCACACTTCTAATATAATTAATTATAGTTATAAAAATGGCATTTTATTACTTCTGCCAATGGTGAAGGCCAAAATGAACATTTATCTTTATAATAGGATAATATTTAAGACAAACATAGTAGTAGTTAGAAAGAAATAAGTTAAAGTTTAAGTAAAAAGGAGTTAGAATGTCCCACCCGTCACAATGGAATAACCTTTATGTTTTTTGTAAGACGTTACAAACAAGAAATAACCCAATTTAATTTTTTTCATAATTAAGGATAAATTATAGAAGTCTTATAGAGACGAAGCTATTTTATATGAGTAAAGTGGATGGAATTCTCATATACGATGGCTCAGGGCTTACAACCTGTATGAGCTGGCTTTAGTGACCACACTACACAATGCAATGTTCACCATTATCCACACATTATCAAATTTTTGAAAACCATGGTCTCTGCTAGAGACATCCGTTGATTTTTTTCTCAAAAACAAGTTAGTATACACAGCTTTCGTAACTAATTATGATACCTCTATATTTTTTTAAAGTGGAGTTTTTTTAGCAATATTCCTTTTAACGTATACATGATATTCTTTAAAATTATTAGATATCTACTAGAATACGCCTAAAAATCAGTATTTTCAATTTTTAGCTCTTATCCTATCTATTTTTATTTCAATAAAAAACAATACATGGGTTTAGTAAAAATACGTGGGTTTAAAATAATGTTATCAAAAGTAAGAAATGGAAGGAGACAGTGAAGAATAGTGTATGGGGGCAAGACCAAAAATGATCGACTAAGAATCAAAGAAATTATTAAATATTATCGCGTAATCGCCGCATTGGGGTTCAATTTCAATTCAATTTATTTAATAAATAATATAGACATGACAAATCTACATTTCATTCGTGCATGTTATTACATTTAATAAATATACATGTATAAGAATTCTTATCAAAAATGTACGATGTAGATGATTTCTTCTTTTGCACTAACAAATTGGTGATCGGTTTAGCAATGCGGGAACTTTGTTAATCTTCCAAACCTCTAAGCAAAGCCCAGAATCGCAAAAGGTGGAGACGCAGAAGAAAGAAATAAGGCTCAAATGAATAAAAGGGAGACATACAATGTGTAACGACTCAGTTCGCGCTTTTTAGTTATTATTTGTCATACAAGTGATTTTCCTTTTTTACATATTGTAATGTATTATTTTTGTTTCTTGTACATACTTGACCTATGATGTAATTAATGTTCAGACGAAAAAATAATTGCACCATGTAACCATGTATGTACATCAAGTAGTGTATTTTGTTATGCCAATATTGTCAGTAAGTTAGAACCAAAAAATAGGTAACAGTATAATACTGCAATTACAGTAAGAAGAAAAAGAGCACTCTGGTGTTCGCCATCGGATCGGGCGGACCTCTACCGCGTGCCAATAGACTTTCTTTGTTATTCTACTTGCATATCTTCACTTGAACCCTGAGCTTTTCTCCCGTGAGAAATTAACATCCACAGGCAATTTCGATGCTTTTTCATTCCATAAAAACCCATGAAGTATGCCTAAAGTTAATGCGTAATTTTTATTTATTTCACAAATATTGTAGTTATGCTCAGATTTTTACTTCCTTTCTTTTAACTCGTGGCGTCTGCTTGCTTGCCGGCTTGCCGTCTAAAAAACTTTTGATCGATTTTTAACCCTTTTCTCGTAATCCAATCGAGCTGAAACTTTGCAAGTAGACTAACTCGTGGCGACGATCAAGAAGATCTATAAAATTTTCGTTAAAAAAATTAATAATTATAGTAAAATTTCGGATTTTTAGAAATTTTAATGTTTTTTTTTTAAATTGGAATCATTACAAAAGTTTGATTCCTGGCAACGGCGGCCCGATAACGTCGCGGAATTTTTTTCTAAAATTGAATTACTCCGTCGGTATACATAATAGGTACTCCACTACGTATTTCGAAAATTTAAATTGACTGACAAATGTTTTTAGAATTTAATCTTCAAAGCATGAAGTGTCTTATCAAAGCTCAAAACATCTGACATTTTAGAAATATATTAAATTACTGTAAGTTTAGAGTTATGTTATGTGTTTTAATTCGTCTTAAATTGTTGTTATATTTTGCAAAGAAAGGGAGTATAATAAAAACTTGGTTTTTATGGGTTACTTTTTTTATATTTATTTCACAAACATTGTACTAATGCTCAGCTTTTTTTAATGTATAAAATGCATGGATCCGCAGTCAAGTTCCCCAACGTCATGCCGTGTACGTTCGCTATATTATGTATGGTACCCCACGTCTGAAAGTTGCCTGCTTAACCGTGCTTCCTGTGAACCGAGGCTTTATGCTGGAGCATAATAGGATGTGAGCTTTCAACAAATCTGTATCTAGCGTACAATAGAATCGTAAAACAATAGATCTAGGGGAAATCTTTTCATATTCGTTGGAACAATGCATTTTTGTAACACAAATGACATGTTTTATCACTTGCATGTCTGAATAAGTACCACGCTTATTCATCATCTTCATCATTACAGGCCGTTTTCTATTTACTACGGGATGAGAGCCTTCCCAAACTTATTCATTTTTTCTCCGTTCATTTTTGTTTGCTACCACGAATTTTCATAGATTTTATATAATAAGTTTTTATAGTGCAAAATTAAACAGAATTTTCTCGAATGTGATTAAAACTGTAGAAACAGCGTTATTAGAGCGAATTAAGAAACAGTTTAGTAATAAGTGTGTTAAATATCTTGACTGTAAACTAAAGAATAGTATCACATATGTAATTTTTTTTTAGTTCTACCTTTTTAATTTTCTGAGAGGCCCTCATAAGGCGAAACACGTCTCAGAAAATTAAAAAGGTAGAACTTAAAAAATAAGAATTTTCATTTCTACATGTGTAATCACATGTAGAAATATCATATCACATAATCATGGGAGTTCTATAAATTTAACTCTGAAACAATAAATTAAGAACAGTACCCCGACTAAATTTGTGTCCAGTGATTTTGGTGATTAAACAAAACGTTATTTAATTTTTAATGTTTCATTTGTGTCACAGTCACGTCCCGTGACAATACATTATAAATAAATAAAATATTAATTAAAGATTAATTCCGGAGTCTCTATTCCATTATAATGTTGGGTCATCGATCATCTTCACAAATCTGCCACCGTCTGTAGTCCGCCAATCTTTCCATATCTCGCTACTCCGCAAATTTCATTAATCCATCGAGACTTTGAGTAACGTTTAGGTTATTTTCGGATATAACTTTCAACCTTTTTTTTGTCATTCAGTTATCTCTACGCTTTGAAATATTACTCGCTATTAACGCTTCTTAGTAGTGATTAAGGCATAGTGAAATTAAGATAAAACGCATATGGATGATTGAATATAATACTTCAAAAGAAAGATAAATTGGAAAGCCTAGAATAAGATAGCTATGAATCAGCTCATAAATAAAAATAATTATTTTATTTATAAAATCGCCGTTATTTTCAAAATGATTTAATTTAGAAAATTTTCTAAATGAAACAAGGTTATCACTCGAATTTATGAGCACTATTCGAGTTTCGAGAGTATCGGTAACTTATTTATTTATGGTTTTTGTGTTTAATTTGTAGAACTCCATATTTATTTTTAGTGAAATTTAAAATAAATTAAATTTTAATAAATATTATTATTAAGTTCTACGGGTTAAGTATTTTTATGTGTTACAGCTGTTTCGGCTTGTAAGGCCATTATCAAACAGTGGATATACCACGTACAAACGACTTATTTATACAATTTTAAGTTACCCCTTCCCATTTAGAGTAATTAGATATTTGTGGTGAAGCCCTGTAGTAATGTACGTTTTTTCCCGGGCACTTATCATTAAAGGTGCCTAGGTTAACGTTATGCTTAATTATCAAAATTCCCCGTTTTCTGCAAGTGTTATTTATAAATATTATTTTAATTTATGTCCTTGATTATTGGTTTTTTAAAAATATTTAGAAGTGGAGAGAAGATCATTTTTTGTTGATTATTTAAAAGTTTAATATTTGGATCCTTTTTATATTTATTTATTTCTAGTTGCTCAAGTAAATTCATCCTAAAACCTTTTGTTTCTATATGTAAAGGTTTTGGTTCGTTATCACCTTGCGGGACGTGGTTTTCATTTAATAGATGGGCCGCAAATTTTGACTCTGAATTTTTATTTTTATAGCATTTAGTTCCGCGAATCTAGTTAAAAAAGACCTTCCCGTTTGTCCTATATATGTGGCATTGCAATCTTTATGATTACATGTTAATTTGTATATGCCACTGTTTTCTGTAACACATAAAAATACTTAACCCGTAGAACTTAATAATAATATTTATTAAAATTTAATTTATTTTAAATTTCACTAAAAAAAAAAAAAAAAAAAAAAAAAAAAAAAAAAAAAAAAAAAAAAAAAAAAAAAAAAAAAAAAAAAAAAAAAAAAAAGTATCGGTAACTCTTTTCAACAAGTGAAGATGTAAAATCTATAGTATAAATTTTAATTAAATAACTTTGTATAAACCACTTAAATAATGACGGATTACCACGTCTACCGGTTTCGATACCATCGTATTTTCATCAGGACTGACGTACAACTGACTATCCATTACCTATCCTAGTAAACAAATCAATTCTGTATGGGGGCGTGGCTACACCTATGGTGGGGGTAATTGAGGCGTGGACGCCGAAATGGGAAATATATCTATTAGCGGGCTATTCGGGATATTCAACATTAAAAAAAAATATATAAACATCAAAAATATAAAATCTATAGTTTTATATCTTCACGAAAGAGCGCCATACTTTTCTGTCCTGACACACTTCTTGCCTTATATACATTCATACATATTCGCATGCAAGCTCGCCGAGTCATAAAGCTACTAACAGGATCATCTTCCAGTATCTCGTTAACTTGGTCATGCCAAGTCTTTTGCCGTCGCCTTATTTTTCTAGCACCATCATAACCCATCTCTCTTACCATTATTTCCTCATTCTTAAACTTAAGCAACCCTCTTTTAATTATATTCAATAATATAAGCTTTACATTTTTTTTAATTTGTTCATTCTTTACTCTATCAAAAATGTGTTTGCCGTACAGGCGTGTAAATAATTATCGTATTTATTTTATTATTTCAAAGACATCGCAGTGTTATCCATTCTAATATTAGGTCCTTACATATGAAATTCACGTTTAGTATGGGAGGAACATAAAGTCGATTTTTTTTATTATAATATATTTATTTAATCAAAGTATGTACCATTGCTATCTATGCACTTTTGCCATCTCATAGGTAGTTCATCGATCCCTTTACTAAAAAAACCATTCGGAAGGGAATCAATAAAATCTTTGAAGGCGGTTTGGACTGCCCCATCGGAGTTGAATTTTTTCCTTTGCAAGAAGTTATCCAAATTTCGAAAAAAATGGTAATCTGTTGGGGCAAGGTCCGGAGAGTACGGTGGATGTCTTAGACATTCCAATTGAAGCTCCTCTAATTTGGTAGCCGTCTGTTGTGCAGTGTGTGGTCTAGCGTTATCATGAAGCAGCAGTGGCCTAGAGCGATTAACCAGCCTCGGTTGTTTAGCAGCTAGCTTTTCCATCATAGTTTGCAGTTGCTGACAATAGACATCTGCCGTAATCGTCTGGCCAGATTTAAGAAAGCTGTAGTGAACGACACCAGCACTAGTCCACCAAACGCTCACAAGTAACGTTTTTTGGGAGTCCCATTTTCCCCTTGGGGCATGGTTTGGCTGGTTCGCCGGTTCAATCCATTGCGATGAGCGCTTCCGATTATCGTTCAGGATCCACTTTTCATCACAGGTAATGATTCGATTTAAAATCCCTTCATTATTGTGCCGGTTGAGTAATGCAACGCAGCAGTCAACGCGCGTTTGTTGATTTGCGTCACTCAATTCGTGAGGTCCCCACCTTTCAAGCTTTTTCACCTTACCAATTTGCTTCAAGTGGATTAAAACAGTTTTATCACTAACACCGCAGCCTGCAGCTAACTCGGATGTGGTTTGCGATGGATCCGTTTCCACAATAGCCTTCAATTCTTCATTCTCAACTTTGGTCTCCGGCCGTCCACGGGGCTTGTTCTGCAGGTCGAAATTTCCAGAACGAAAACGTTGGAACCAAAAACGCACTGTGTTTTCTTTTGCGGCACCGTCGCCATACACATCATTAATCCTTCGAGCCGTTTCTGCAGCACTGGTGCCACGGTGGAACTCGTACTCGTAAATAACACGATATTTCAAGTTTTTCATTTTGTAAACTGAGTGACGCAAAGAAAAAAACAATTGAGGAAAAAACAAATGAATTATAATTTTCAAAACACAAATACATGAGTAAATAGCTGTATAAATTTGGATTTGGAATTCCTAACCAAAGAGAAGATATTTGAGATCAAATTTGCCAGTACGGCAAAACGCCAATTTCATATGTAAGGATCTAATATTTGTAAGAGTGGTATTAAATGTAATACTTTTTTTTTATATGTAAAGGTATCAGTAATTTTTTATGATTAACATTAGGTATAAAAGTTTGATCTAAGATATGCGTAGTTTTCGTTTTTCTCTAAAAAATACTTATTCCTCAATATTAATTGTATCTCTTTTAAAGTAGTCCAATGTTGACAAAATGTCATAGTTTCGTATTTTCTTTTTCATCTTTTGAAATAAGAAGAAATCACGGGGGACCGTACCCGGTGAATGCGGAAGCTGAGGCATGAGTTGCCTCAGCTTCCGCACTGAGTTGTTTTTGGCCAAAAACATTATTCCATTTTTTTTCTGTAAGTAAAAAATCAGCGATTACTCCAAAATACATGTAACCTTTTTAAAATCTAACAATAAAGTAATCATCTAATATCTTGGTACGTCAGGGATAAGTACGACAAAAAATAAATGTGACAACTGGACAAATACAACCCGAGAAACAAATACAACCATATTGTGCATATAAATAGTCGAGTACATTAAAACCACAGTATACCAATTCACATATCTCAGAAAACTAATTTAAATAACGTTAGACACAACAAAAAAATGATAGACTCGCCGAAAAGCATTCTACGGTCACTGTATGGCTATAGGAAACAGACCTCAGAGCAGGACAAAACTAGCGAAATTCAAACAAAATCTTGTCGAGTCTTTGGGCCCCCGACCGTACAATGATGAAGTTGATTATGATGTTGAGAATCTAGACTGCAGATATGAGATACCTAACAGGAGTGGCGGAGGTGACGTCAACAAATTAAAGGGTAAATGATAAGACAGGTTCTAAGGATGCTCAGCTGCTTCAAATAGAAAAACGTCAGTTAAGTTGGATTTAACATATTCTCCGCATGGGAAAAGGAAGACTGATTAACAAATTTCCACGGCAGTACCAGAGGAAAGGCCTGCAGGACGACCCAAGAGAATATGAAGAAAGCAAACCGGGAGATCGCAAAGAAAGATCAGTAGTGCCAAGCGACCGACACACATAGCAAGTTTGCCTAAAGTCGATCTCGAAACATTTTTACCCGTAGGTACCACCGAGACTCGAACCCGAAATATACTCTTGCCAGGAGAATGTATTTCGTTGCATATAGAATATTTAATTTTTCTATGAAATAAGTCTTTACGGGTAAATTCTGAAAACTATATGAGACATTATTTATTTCCAATTAAAAGTTTGTGATATTTTTTATTTGCAAAGAATTGGAAAACTTTTGTGTAAAACATGTGATGCATGATGCTTTAAGACTTTATAATACACTAGCTTTTCCTACGGATTAAGATAAAAATAAAATTGTAGGGGGAAACAGAGGTTCCATTGTTTTGTAAAACCTCTAATTAAAATAATGTTTCCATTTAATCAAGGTTGCGATGGATAGGATATCTAGGGAAGAAATATGGCTTATTTTTTCCGTGGGGAATATGTATGCAAAATTTGATTCCAATCGATCAAGCGATGTAGATTTGTACAGAAAATAGATGTGGGTGAGGGGATGGGTTAGATGGGGAAAGGGATGTGTCGCCTATATTACCCGACTGGTCCTAAAGAATAAGTACACAATTAGTGGAGAATTAGGTAATATACAGTTTGGGTCAGATCGGTCAAGGTACTGATTTGCATGAAAAATATATCAAAGGAGGAGGGAGGGGTGGGGTAAACGGTGAGGAAGGAAGTATCACCTATGTTACCGACCGTATCCCTAAGAATACGTGTCAAAATTTGAATCAGATCGGTCAAACGGTGAAGATTTATACAGAAAATATATCGAAATGTCGCCTGTATTACCCACCTAGTCCTAAATAATAAGTTTGCTAATTTTGAGTCCGATCGGTCGAACGGTACAGATTTGCGTTAAAAATATATTAGGGGGTAGGGTAGGGGCAAAGGAGGAGGGAAAAATGTTGCCTATGTTATCCGCCGGGTCCTAAAGAATAAGTTTGCAAATTTTGAGTTCGACCGGTCGAACAGATTTGTCAAAATTTTCAATTGTGTCAGGAGGAGGGGAAGGGGTAAAATTGTTGGGGGGAAATTTTGCCTATGTTACCCGCCGGGTCCTAAAGAATAAGTTTGCAAATTTTGAGTTCGACCGGTCGAACGGATTTGTCAAAATTTTCAATTGTGTCAGGAGGAGGGGAAGGGGTAAAATTGTAGGGGGGAAATTTTGCCTATGTTACCCGCCGGGTCCTAAAGGTGTACATTTGTTTAGAGAACAGACAGACATACAGGCAAACATTGAATTTATACGTATAGATTTACATAGATTTCTTCTTTTTATTTATTATTTTGTTTTTTTTTCATTTTATGCTTCAGGACAAGAGGCCCAATTACGGAACCGAAACACATCACAAAACACCCAGGCTTGAGTAAATCATGTTGATCTCACCGGGAGTCGTATCCGGAACCTTTTGCCCACTGGGCTACGAGGGCCAACAAATCAATTTTAAATCAAGTGACTCACATGCATTGTTTTTTTTTCGTTTAATGCTTACATGTCAATTCACTTTGATAAATTTCAAAAAGAAAGTAATTTTTGAACTTCAAAATTTTTTTACAATAACTTTTCCAATATTTAATAAATCAAAAAAATTTGAACGTAAACAAGCAGTAGCTTTCAAATATTTTATTGAAAACTTCTTTTATGTCACTATTACAGTAGCATATTGCGAACTCGAATTTCAAACTTAATCACATGTGAAGTCAATGTCTGAAAATTGAGACATTCAAAGGAAAGAGACTGAAATAATTTAAGAGAGAACAGCTCTCGTCGCAATGGTTATCTAGTATATTTCAGAGTGAGACAGAGATACTGAAATTTATAAGCCTCGGATTTTATTGAAAAATAACTTCCGATTAATTTCTTAGGAACGTTTTTTTTAGTACGAGCCAGAAGGAAATCATAATTTAAAAGCTGCATTCTTCTCATATTGATTTTTTTATTTCATAACTCTGGCAAGCTGTAAAATATTTATCGGGCGAAATGACACCAGTGAAACGGTGTTATGTATTTTCTTTTCCGTGGATTTTTTAACATTCATTTTAAAGTTTGCTTTTATCGATCGGAAAACTGTAACTTTTCACTTGTAGGAAAGTGGATAAAAATGGCACCCCTCTTGTTTAACTGCATTACTTTTCCCACATCTAGAGCAAGGCTTGATTGTTTTGTGCAGGAAGTGATTCTTCAGAAGCATATCGGTGTCTACCTCATTATTTATTTAACACACTTTTAATTTTTATTTTGCTATTTTAACTAAGATATAGTCGATATGTTTAAACTTTCTCTGACTCTTTCTTACTTTTTCTCTCTCTAATGTTTTATTACAATATTGTTGTCGATGTAGCTCCCTTATATTATCTTTACTCGTCGTTACAACTGATGATGATCAAAGGTCTCGATTGTCTATATCATTACATGGTCTATACATTCTATAAGCTTCTTTCTTTTTTATACACACTGTCACGGAATGGCAAGCGGAAGAAATTGCACACTGCTGAAGGAAGGCTCTAGAGTAGTCTACAATCATCTACAACCTTCGAGAAACGTCTACAAATGACTAGAACAGCCCAGAAGCGATAGAATCCTTCTCCTATATTCAGGCATAAAAACAAAACTAAATGCGATAAATACTACGTGTGAAAACGGAATATTTTAGCAATTGATGAATAATGTGTTACCCAGCGATAATTAATATATACTACGAAATAGTGCGATTTAGATAATTAATTTAATTCGTGTAAAGTGACGCTGTCCATTTAACAATTGATCAATCATTGATTAATAAATCGATAATTAATTTCAAAACATTTTATATATACGTAGTTACTTAAAATAATAATAAATTATATCCGAACAAAGTATGGTCAAATATTTTACAGTTGCATTTTAGATGGTTTTTTAAATAAATTTATAAAATAATCATTGTCATTTCAGTTATTTGACATAATATAATATATCGTTTAGAAAGAAACGTCTGAAAGAAGTATGTTTGTATGTGGCAGCAAATGTGGGAGGTAATCAATAATCTATATGTACTAGTGACCATTAACTTTCACTAAATTATGCAGTGAACATCAAAGCAAACTGGTAAACATTAAAAAAAATTAAAATAAATGTTAGGTTTTCTTACAGCCGTTGGTTATTCGTTTACATACATAAGTATTATAATTAGACAACCTGTGGCCAACTACAAGAAACCCCAATACCAATACTCAATAATTTAATAAATAACAAGAATAAGTACAATTCAAGTGTAGGTTAGATAGTAATTCACGTTGTCAATAGTTAGTAAGTAGGTGTGAGCCAGCGTATGCGTATGTGAGTATGCGTGCCCACGCGCATGTGTGAAGGGAAATGTGCCATCTCGCAATTTTACCCTCCAACAGAGTTTGTAAACTGTTCAGCGAAAAATGTCGAGATCTGCAAAAGTCGTGTTATAGGTATCAAGGACACGGTTGATTTTGAAGGTTTTATACTTGTTGTTCGTTAAAGCTGGGATTCAAGATATGTACAAATGAAATCCTTATTCCAATAGAGTATTTTATTCAGGAAGATTCGTAGAAGTTGTGGACAAGGTATTTTATTTTACACACATACAGGGCGTCCTAGATAAAGTAGACTAAGTTGAGCTTATGGTTAGGTTAGGTTAGGTTAGGTTAGGTTAGGTTAGGTTAGGTTAGGTTAGGTTAGGTTAGGTTAGGTTAGGTTAGGTTAATAATAATAATTAGGTTAATAATAATAGTTAGGTTAATAATAATAAACAAAAAGGTGATCAATTGAATATCAATCATTTCTCAAAAGTTCAAATAACTTTTAAACCATTGAATTTTTGAAAACACCGTTGGTTGATTTTGGCTAACTCCATGGCTAGTGATGTTTCTTAACCGTGGGGTTTAACGTTAACATTTTGTACTGCTGTCTTTGGGACACCATATAATATTTGTCTCTAAAACTTACGTAAATATGTTTTTCATCAAAAACAAAATAAACATATTGTGTCATATCCAACGCCTATAAAAAAGTTAATTAAAAGTTTTTCAAATTAATCAAAAATTTGCTAACACAAAGTTGGTAACTTTGTTTGGTATTGATCGAAAGGGGTAAGGTAATTAATACATTTTTAATTATTTCTCAATTTATACGAAAAACTTGGAACAGTATACGAACAACTTAATTAAAAATTAACATTTTTAATCTAAGGGTAATTCTCACTGAGAAAGTTAAGACTGAAATTCCGAGGGATGTTGCGAAGATTGAGACGAGTGAGAAATTCCAGAATTAGAGAAAACTTCCATTGAAATCTCCATTTCTTTTCAAGTATTAATCTCATACGAGTGATGACGAGGTAACGAGATGACTCGGTTACGAACTCATGAGTGAAGGATTACTGCAATGGATTTTCTGGCGATCCCAGAAGGAAGACGATTAAAGGGTCAACCCAGGAACTATTAGAGAAAACAAAAATAGAACCTGGTACGCACTGCAGCTATCGAATTTGAAGACATAGACACTTGAGAAGTACCCAACCCTCCTAGAACTTGTAGTAGTAGCAGTAGAACTTGAGAGGAGATTGTTCTCGAGATGGTCTTGTCTTTTCTTGTTGATATGTCTTGATGTCATATGTCAATGAACAGAATCTTTATAATATTATTAGAAGTCACCTGATTTATGACGATTATGTGTTATTTTACATACTTACGAATATTTTACTTGGCACAAGCACCCGTCCAACTTGTACACTTCGTTATTACCTTAAACTATTATGTTATTAACATCTGATTAATCAGATATAAACTCTATCAAGGTATCTGTACATTTTCATTTTCAATTTCAAACATAAACACTACCCTCAAAAGAAAGATTTGACAATTAAAAACTTAAAATTGTTCATCACGGGATAAATCATCTCAAAAAAAGTCATGGACAATATACCAAAAACATTTATATTTTATACGATATTTATTTATTTTTTTACGCTTCAACAGGCCAGGAGGCCCAATTACAGAAGCGAAATACATCACAAAACACCCAGGCTTGAGTAAATCACATCGATTAAAATTGTGACCTCACCGGGAATCGAACCCGGAACCCTCGGTGTGGGAAATCAGTGTCATACCCACTGCGCTACGAGGGCCGCCTCCTATATAGGGTATTGTCACTTAAAGTTTAATTTAAACATGTATTAATAAAGTACTCCGTTTTTAAATCCTTTATAATAACTGCACCGCCGGTCTTGATTTCTTATGTAAAAATAAGTATTGGAAGTGAAAATGAACACACTCCCCATCATCCCAAAATTTTGCACATCGATGACAATACATTCTTAGATACATTTGGGGTCACACACACGCACAAAAAAATTGCAATTATATCTCAGATGTTCGGGCAAGTACTTACTTTCTGATACTATTCTAAAATTATTTAAATCATGAACACTTTACAGAATTTATCTCTTGATTTAAAATTGCTACAAAACAAAAGCCAGTTGTTATTCTGTAAAATGATTTTGTTTGTTGTAAATTGTCATATCAAAATACCAGTGATAATTAATACAATAAAATAAATACTGATGATTCTCTTAAATGTAATTAAGTAATAATGTAAAACAAATTAATCTCTTGGAATAATTTGGAATACAAACGTATCACAAAGGAGGATGGGCAAAAATGTATGGGAGCTGGCCTAGGAACCAATAACAACATGATATATATCATTGGAAAAAATTGTTAATGTACTTCAACTATTGTTATGACGGCAAGTCCCAAATCGCTGTGTGAAAAAAGTTATTGCACAACAAAGCCAGACTTAGACAAAAATAAAAATAAATTATTTTTTCAGAATTTCATCGTAAAATTGTATAACAACAAGTAATATGTAATTTTATGTAGGTACAGTGTTTCGGACTGGATCAGATGTGGCCCTGAAAAGGGCCTTTTCAGAACTTAACGAAGGCGAGCTTCATGACTCGACACGGTCGCCATGAATGGAGTAGACCGATGTCGTCATCTTGAATGCGGGCGACCGGCCCGCATAGCCGGTGACATCATTACCACTGCAGCCACTGACTAATGGAAAGGCGTCGTGGAATTTGTTCACATTTCGCTTGCGTCTGACCTGATCGGTATGCCAGCCCGCTCAGAATCAGAGTCTTGTCGCACAAGACATGACGGGGCGCGCCGATATCTAGCCGGGTGCTCCGAATGAATTATTATTCCTTTCTAAAGTATAATTTGCATGAACTTCTCTTATCAGGGAAATATGAAATACTTATAATATTTCAGCATACGTCTTTCTAAACTAATAGAAAAAATAAGTTTAAATAATTTCTAATGTTTTTGAACGCCTAATAATTTAAAAATACAAAATATAATATGAGAAATACCAGCTTGATGGCCCTGAAGAGGGCCTTTTAGATGCACGATTGGCATGAACGGCGACCCCGAGTGATGACATTACCTACCCTGGCGCTAGTCTGTCGCGTCCGGGTGACTGTCATTAAGGACGAGGACCCGCATCGATCTCAGCCGAAGGCGCTCTGTAATTGGCCCGGACCCGTTCCGGGGTCATGGTTCTCAATTTTGCAAGTAAATGGTTTCACTGGCGCACCAGATTCATTCTGTGCTGAAGACGCCCATTGGACCACTTCACCTGAGTTTTATTTCGACCCATGCTTTCTACTTTGGACTTCTGCTAATATTTGGATTTGACTACTGCTTTGGATTTGGACTGCTTCTGTATTTTTCTGCGACATTGCTGTGACACTGGACTACGATTTGGACTACTCTTCGGATTTTTCGCTTTGGACTGAAGCGAATTTCTACGCCATACTGTCGACTGGCACTTTTACAATTTCGTCGTCTGACAGTTTTCGGTGTGCACTACGAGGCGGATTACGGGGAACCGTACATTTAATTTGCGCATTCCTGTACTAAGCAAAGGCATACTTAGTCATGGATGAACACCTCAACCATGGTTTTATATACTAGCGTGGGCTACACAACAGAAGGTATTAGCGGCACATTTTGGCTGAAAATATTCGACAAGATCAACCTGAGCTTGCAGATTATTTACGGGAACATGCACTGTTGCAGGTTTGTCTTTATTTTATTTATTACAGTAGATATATTATACTAGGGTTATATTATGTTAAAGGCCCTTTTCAGGGCCACATCTGATCCAGTCCGAAACACCGAAACGCTATATCTACATAAAATGATATATTACTTGTTGTTATACTTTTTACGTTGATATTCTGAAAAAATAATTTATTTTTATTTTTGTCTAAGTCTGGCTTTATTGTGCAATAACTTTTTTCACACAGCGATTTGGGACTTTCCGCCATAACAATAGTTAAAGTACATAAAAAACCTTTCCAATGATATATATCATGTTGTTATTGGTTCCTAGGCCAAAATGCCCGTTCTCCTTTGATGAAAGAAAAAATTTTCCTAGTGTAATAAAGGGTCCTGATTACATAAATGAAGTCAAATTTTTCCGTTAGGTGATTTAAAATCAGTTATTTTAAGTTTAAAAATGATACATTTTTGACACTTCACGCCATAGATGCACATTAATAAAACAAGAAACCATATAAAATTAATGTTTGGTGTTTTAATAATCATTCACCATGGATTATAGAAAATAAATATATATACAAAACATAGACAATGGATTATTTTTAATAATGAATTATTATATTAATAAAAACAAAGGATGACGTATCCGGTTGGGAAAAGGCCAATTTTTTGTTAAAAACGGAGATAAGCTCTTGGGAACAATAATCTCCAAATTCAAATTCACAATGATTTTTTCTTAGCTAATGCGGGGCATTCATTATATTGCATGGCAAGCCGCCGCGCGGCGCCGGCGTAATGCACGATCGTATATAATTCGTATCCTGTAATTTTCTGCGTAATAAATAAACGTTAAAATTGCTTTAAGCTCTCACAACTACGTCCCATGACACTATTTAAGATTTCGACTTCGAATTGTACATTTAAAGATGTACCTTTTTTAATGCGACATCTATTGATTTAAATATAAGCTAGCCATTTAAGTTATTATAAATCATATTGAGTAGCTTGTTGTAATTTGGTCACTTACCTTGAATAAAGATGGCACAGTAAGAAGAAGAGGATGTATTTAAAAACAAAACGAAAACAGAAATTAATTTCTTATCACTAATTTTTTTTTTTTAAAAAAGCTTAATAAGTGACACTTTTAAACACTCAGTGGCCATTAAGACATTCGCCTAGTGATCCAGTGGCCGGTGGTTCGAGCTGCTTTCCAGGAGACCGGCATGTTAGTTCTATTTTCATAGAACAATCGTTTAGCTGACTTCGAAAATAGTTAAAGTATTAATGTGACACGTATTCTGTGTTCTCATCTCTATTAAATAAATAGAATATTGGCGATTTTCAATATTTAATATGAGTGGTTAATATTTGTACTACTGTTTACTGGGATCTTGGAATTTATACCATTTCTTAGATCAAGATGTATTTTAAATGTTTTTTATACGGGAAAGAAAATATTGAAGTTTTTGAGGTTTCACTGGGCTTACGACCTATCGTACGGCTGGCTACATACATTTATCAAATTTTTGGAAGTTGTATGCATGTTTAACTTGCACACCTTTTCGTGTGAGTTATATTTTTACTACCGCCTGCAGTCGATAGCTTTGTCTTACTCTTAACCCAATTTAGAGGTCACAATAAGAGATATATTTATTTTGATTGGAGTTTTTAAAGCAATATTCTTTATATTTGTATATATATATGTGTGTGTGTGTGTGTATACATATATGGGTATATATATGAGATTCTTCCGAATTATTAACACTACACTAGAATATGCCTGAAAATTATTTCAATTTTATAACTCCTGTTCATAAATAATAAATAAAATATTTATTTTCATATGTTTTTATTTATTCCGACTGCCCCTATTTATCTTCTCTTTTATCTTCGTTCATATTACTTACACTTACACATACACCCAACATGTCAGTGGACCAGTACTTACTACCGTATTAAATTAACACTTATAACGTAAGCTTTTTTCGGAGTTAAATAAGCGAATGGGGTGCAACTGAAAGGTGTGATTTTATAAAATGATGCTATCTTTTCCGCTTAAAATCACATCAAAATATTTACCGTCATCTTTTTATTTCGGCCAGAGGACTCCATAAATATTTGCAACAATCTAGACTCTAGACCAATGTAGGCGATCGTCCGGCAAAGTGAGCGAATTTCACATTTTTTTCTCATAATCGTTTATTTTACGTTGTTTATTATATTTTTATTATTATCAGGTTCCATATACCTACATATTTTAAATACGGATATCTTGTTAAAATTACACAAACTTAATCATATAATAAATTACCAAACCTTCGATGTTTTAAAAATCATATTATACATATCTCATAGCGATTAAGCTATACTTTTATATAGGAAAGAAGGTACATATGGAAGTTTTTTGAGTTTTCGTGTTTTTTTTAAATATTTTAATTTTTGTGTGGTTTTTTCAACTCTTTTTACATGGTCGGCAACATTGTATCACAAAAATGTGATAAATAACGCAAGAGAAGATGTGAGGAAAAATAGTAAAATTATCTCATGTTGCCGGAAGATCGGAATAAGCTTTTCTCAAAAAAAAAAAAAAAAAGTTAGTCAGAAGAAATTAATTACATGTTTTTTTTATGTTTTTAAATATATCCTCTTCTTCTTATTGCAGTAACGCTAATTTATCCGGTACAGGGTATAAGAAGCACGCCTCTTAATATCTGTGGCATGGCTGCATTACATCATTCTCTGCGTGATGAGTTATCCTATTTATCATTACGGGTAGTGTATCCGAAATATGCAAGTCTCCTTCGTTCGGAGTACGCTTGATTTATTCATGCGTATTATTGTTAATTCATTCATAATCATTACCAGAAATCTTTAGATCTTGGCTTCATTGTTCAACATTAATATCTTTTTATACAACTTCTAAGGTTCATGCCCCGTGATTGAAATCTATTTATTATATAAAATACGTGAGAGAATGTTAGAGGCACATATGTCTTGAATGGCTCCATTGGTCAACATTAATATCTTTTTGTACAACTTCTAAGGTTCATGCCCCGTGATTGAAATCTATTTATTATATAAAATACGTGAGAGAATGTTAGAGGCACATATGTCTTGAATGGCTCCATTGGTTAACATTAATATCTTTTTGTACAACTTCTAAGGTTCATGCCCCGTGATTGAAATCTATTTATTATATAAAATACGTGAGAGAATGTTAGAGGCACATATGTCTTGAATGGCTCCATTGGTCAACATTAATATCTTTTTGTACAACTTCTAAGGTTCATGCCCCGTGATTGAAATCTATTTATTATATAAAATACGTGAGAGAATGTTAGAGGCACATATGTCTTGAATGGCTCCATTGGTCAACATTAATATCTTTTTGTACAACTTCTAAGGTTCATGCCCCGTGATTGAAATCTATTTATTATATAAAATACGTGAGAGAATGTTAGAGGCACATTTGTCTTGAATGGCTCCATTGGTCAACATTAATATCTTTTTGTACAACTTCTAAGGTTCATGCCCCGTGATTGAAATCTATTTATTATATAAAATACGTGAGTGAATGTTAGAGGCACATTTGTCTTGAATGTCTCGACACAGATTTAACGGGACAAGTAAAGTACAATTAGTTTTACATATATAGGTATTTTTACATTATAATTATTTTGTAAAATTAAATACAAATTCTGTCAGGAGATGTTAGAATCAGAAAGACTTACACGCAATCGAAGATTTTTCAGGACTCTTCACCTTTTACACTAAAATTAGAAGTTACTTTGAGGTTCTAGATTATTGGAAATATCTAGTCGAACATAGGTCAGATATAAATACAAGGAGTACCGCGATGCACAATTCAGTATTGCTTGACATTTGACTAACCACGTCATTACCAGCGACAAAACCGTGGCAAAAAAGGGTATGGCCATCGCGTCGCAAACCGAGTGTTAAATATCTGGCGAGTGTCTACCGACAAGCGAGAAGTTTTTCTAGTATGAACGTCAACAATTTATATAATCGGCGAAACTGACCAGAATATTCGAAAAAGTGATTGATGCAATAGAAACAGTGTAATAAAAAGTGATTGATGCAATAGAAACAGTGTAATAAAAAGTGATTGATGCAATAGAAACAGAGTAATAAAAAGTGTTCTTCGGACGAGTGACTGGTGATTAGTAGTGCGTATTAAGAAATTAGATAATAATATTCCAGAAATAATTAGATACTGTAAATGTAAGAACAGAGCTCCGACTAAATTTGTGTCCAGTAACTTTGCGTAATTAATAAAGTTTGAATTGTTTTAGCGTTTCATGTATCTCTCACAGCCACGTCCCGTGACAATTCTATATGTATTGGGTACTGCGCGCAAATATGTCTTGATATTTAAAAAGAAGCCTTTTTATTACATAAAAATATATCTTCTATTGTTGATAAACAGTTACATCTATTGAGATACAATGACACAAACTCGTCAAAAATTATAACGTTACAAACAAAATATGATGTTAAAACATAGTTACAAATATGTATTTACGTGCTTAATACTAACTAACTAACTAACCATTACGCCGTTTCCCCGTGGGGTTAGGCACACCACTTTTCCCTCATCCCCTTTCATATATCTCACGCACGCTCTTCGTTTATTGAAGCTTTTCATATAGCTGACATGACATTTGATTTATGTAGTCAGACCAGGTCTTTCATGGGCGTCCTCTGTTTCTGCGGTCTTAAAAAATTGTATTTTCTATACCTTCCTAGATCATCCATTCTACATGGCCATGATTAATAAAATGTTTCGTTTCCTGTGTAGATATCCCTTGATTAACAAAACAGATTAAATATTTTTTAATACAATAGGATGAACAAATTAAGATTAGGATAAACATGACTATGTCTCGGGTTTAATTTATCGATGATCTAAAAACTTGTAATGGTTTATTAAAAAACTATAATTACCAGTCAAATATTCGTATTTTTTTTTTACTCTTTTGGTGCTTATTACTAATAATAGCAATATTTTTATTACCAACGTATTAGAATACGAGTAATAATTTTTTGTATATAAATTTTAGGGGCTGAAATAAACGCTAGTTTTAAAAATAAATGTTGGTGACGGGTTACAATACAAAGGAATTTAAAATGTCCGCTTCCAGCAAAGAGTCAAGCGCCTCCAAAGCCTTTCCACGATTACTTTGCGCCAAAATAGAGAAAGAGGGTAAAAGAAAACAAATCCCTCATCCGCTCTGTAATGACAATAGTTTTCACAGATGCAGACATTCTTTGTGCTTTGCCACAAAATGAACTGGAAACAGTTACAGAAAAGAGATAACCACAAAAAAAATTCACTCCGACAAAAGAATGTAGTACTCACCCAATGAGGATTACATCCGAATAAGCACAGATATTAGATATAGTATATTAAATATGTCGAGCATGACCTCGACTGACATTTTGGTACATTTGATTAGGGCACGCAGTCTCTATAAATGCGTTTGTGCGTAGGTTAGTTCAACTGCATTCGTAACACCACGAAAATTGGGAAATTTATAAAAAAAACACTCACCTAATTTATGATTTGTGAGTGATTGGTAGTTAACCTGGTCCCGGGACACTAACAAATTAATCATATTTTATAGCTTATTTTGAATATAGTAAATATATTGAAATCTCATGTACGACATGTACATATGTTTATATTACTTAATCATCAATACTTGATGCACATGTTTATATTTTAACATTAAATTAATCATATTTTATTGCTTATTTTGAAAATAGTAAATGTGTTGAAATGTCATGTACGCCGTGTACATATGTTTATATTTCTTAAGCATCTTTTTACAATGCAATTTATTTACAGCTTATTTTTAAAACAGTAAAAATATTTATATGTCACCTGCGCCGTGTCGAAATAATTGTATAATATGTCGATCGACGGAGACTAACTTTATTTATATTTAAGAGGTATAAATTGAAAAACGCGGGGAAGATGGTGCCAGATTTTTAAAAATGTGGGGAAAATTATAAGAGGGAGGAAATGGATGGGGGTGGCTTTTGGCATTCAAAGGGCAGAAAAGAAGCCATAAAAAAGAAAGATATTTTTGGTCCTTTTTTACAGAAGCATTAGAATTAAAATCACATAATTAATTTAATTTCTTTAAAATAACTGGGAGCCTATTTTCATAAATCATAATATTTTAGCATTTTAAATTGTATAATTTGTAATAAATAAATAACATCGCCTACGTTAAAGTACTAAGAAGTAAAACAAACTCCAACTTCAATAATATATTACATTTTTTACTTTTTATTTCATATTCAATCATTACAGATTGATCTATTTAATACGCACCTAACCTGTCATATTTAATAATATTATGTCATCTTCATTTTTATTTCACATCCATTAGTTGTTATAGATCGTTTTTGATCGTCTCTGTATTGTATGATCGTTTTTGTATTATATTGTTAACATTGCATTTAAAACATCTGTAATTTAGGTCCTTACATATGAAATTGGCGTTTAGTATGGGAGGAACATAAAGCCGATTTTTTTTTATTATAATATATTTATTTAATCAAAGTATGTACCATTGCTATCTATGCACTTTTGCCATCTCATAGGTAGTTCATCGATCCCTTTACTAAAAAAACCATTCGGACGGGAATCAATAAAATCTTTGAAGGCGGTTTGGACTACCCCATCGGAGTTGAATTTTTTCCTTTGCAAGAAGTTATCCAAATTTCGAAAAAAATGGTAATCTGTTGGGGCAAGGTCCGGAGAGTACGGTGGATGTCTTAGACATTCCAATTGAAGCTCCTCTAATTTGGTAGCCGTCTGTTGTGCAGTGTGTGGTCTAGCGTTATCATGAAGCAGCAGTGGCCTAGAGCGATTAACCAGCCTCGGTTGTTTAGCAGCTAGCTTTTCCATCATGGTTTGCAGTTGCTGACAATAGACATCTGCCGTAATCGTCTGGCCAGATTTAAGAAAGCTGTAGTGAACGACACCAGCACTAGTCCACCAAACGCTCACAAGTAACTTTTTTGGAGTCAATTTTCGCTTGGGGCATGGTTTGGCTGGTTCGGCAGGGTTCAGCCATTGCGATGAGCGCTTCCGATTATCGTACAGGATCCACTTTTCATCACAGGTAATGATTCGATTTAAAATCCCTTCATTATTGTGCCGGTTGAGTAATGCAACGCAGCAGTCAACGCGCGTTTGTTGATTTGCTTCACTCAATTCGTGAGGTACCCACCTTTCAAGCTTTTCACCTTACCAATTTGCTTCAAGTGGATTAAAACAGTTTGATCACTAACACCGCAGCCTGCAGCTAACTCGGATGTGGTTTGCGATGGATCCGCTTCCACAATAGCCTTCAATTCTTCATTATCAACTTTGGTCTCCGGCCGTCCACGGGGCTTGTTCTGCAGGTCGAAATTTCCAGAACGAAAACGTTGGAACCAAAAACGCACTGTGTTTTCTTTTGCGGCACCGTCGCCATACACATCATTAATCCTTCGAGCCGTTCCTGCAGCACTGGTGCCACGGTGGAACTCGTACTCGTAAATAACGCGATATTTCAAGTTTTTCATTTTGTAAATTAAGTGACGCAAAGAAAAAAACAATTGAGGAAAAAACAAATGAATTATAATTTTCAAAACACAAACACATGAGTAAATAGCTGTATAAATTTGGATTTGGAATTCCTAACCAAAGAGAAGATATTTGAGATCAAATTTGCCAGTACGGCAAAACGCCAATTTCATATGTAAGGACCTAATATTATATTGAGAGAACCCCCTCTCTAAACATGAGCAGCCCTTTTCTCTTAGAGAGGTAGGGTAAAATTTTTACTTTTACTTTTTTTTTTTTAATTTTACTTACTAATCTATACCTATAAAACTCAATGTCTGTCTGTTCTCTATACAAATCTACACCGTTTGTACACCAAATTTTTCGTATTTATACTTTAGGACCTGTTGTGTAATATAGGTGACATTTCCTCCCCCCTACTTTACCCACCTCCTCTCCCTGATCAGAGGCGTATAGTGAGAACATTGAAGCATAACATTTACGTTAGCATATATTTTGAAAAAAACCACAAAACAAAATATTATGATTTATTAAAATTCACATTTTAACAAATTATAATATTTTGTCACATAAATATTTTATTTCGTTGTTTTTTTCCAAAATATCGAAATGTTTAGAGGTAAAACTCACGAAATGACATTGACATTGAGTAGTTTTGAGATAATGAGGTTTAAACATTTAACGTGTGATATCGTAATAGTTCAAATTATTAATTTTACCATTAACTAACTATAAACCGACACTTACTGATTTTTACCTGGAATAGAAATGGAAAAAATATTAATGTTTGTATCTATAACTCATTTTGGCCAATAATGCATTTTGTGAGTTTTATGTACCTCTAAAGGGACGATATATATCTGCATAAATGCCATGCTTCGATGTTCTCACTGCACGCGCCTGCTCCTGATATATTTTTAAGATATTTGATTAGAAAATGATATATTTTCTATACAAATCTACACCGTTTGACCGACCTGACGCAATTTTTGTATAGATACTTATTCTTTAGGACCCGGCGGGTAACATGCTAAACCAAGAATTTCTTTGATGCATTTTACACTCTGATGAAAATATGTATAGTCATTCCCCACCACTCTCTCGGATATCCCATCCATCTCCTGCCTGAATTAAAAGGAAATATTGTTACTATTTTTAAATAGTTACAATACTGTCATCCATAAGAAGAAATGTCATCATAAAAACAATGGACTCTTCTTCCCACAAATTTCTTTTTAACTAACTCGAGCAATGCCGGGTACGAACCACTAGTATATTATATTAGTAATACTATCTCATCAAACGAAACAAAACAAATAATAACATACGAAGTGGTGTCATGGACAATGAATGACCCAAAAAGAACTACGGTGGATATTCAAGTATAAAAATAAAATATTAAGGATAATACTGGGATCTAGACCCGATGTTGCAAAAGGCACAAGAGCAATGCAGAACTTTGGACCCTTTAATATCAAAGCAACCTTTTGTAATCAGCACCATCACACCCAGCCAACTAGTATGGATATGATACATACGTCGATTAAGCAGCAAAAGAGCCATTAAAATAGTACTAGAGGCTTAACGAACTGGGAAAAGACCGCTGAATAGACCAAGACAGCGCCTCGTGGACAATGTACTAGCTGATCTGAAGAAGCTAGTGGAGAAGAAGAGATGCGAGCACGGCAATAGATTGCTGATCAGAAGAAGTGGAAATGCACCCAGAGGGTTAGAGTTGTACAAATATTATACGACTACCAGACGTAAGTAGTAAGTTATATTAAAATACAAATTTAAATATCAAAGTTTACACTTTAAAATTTTCTTTATTCAGTACCATTTGTTTATAAATTTGTATTCTGTAATGTATTGTCAATGTTGGTGGATTCGACTAACACCCCTATCAGGAATGATATTCATAGAATACTTTCTAAGATGTAAGGCCGTTAAAAAGTATGCTGGAGCCAAGAATGAATAGGACTGTATTCGTCTAGAAAAAAATATTCTTGAGAGAGAAAACAAATGATTTTTAAACGAATATACCCCATTTTTGCAATACGTTTACAAATTACCTGAATTAAAATCTGCACAGAGAATATAACATTGTAAGAATATTTGTTAAAGAATACGGTTGAAACGATTATGGCTTATGCAACACTTAATCCAGGAAAACTGATTAGTATGAAATACAAATAGTTTAGTTCGATGAAATAAAATTTAGTTTAGATCGGTCAAAGGGAGTAGAATTATACAAAAAGATATACATTCAATTATTTATACTCGTACATATAGATTTTATCTGATATAAAAATATAATAATAATTATAAAACGGTGCGATATATAATATTATATAACTACTTATCAGATATTGCACGGAAAAGGTTAGGTGGAAGAGTATAACATCTTTTTTATCGAAAGAAGACTATTTTCGAGATTGATACAAATTATCTTTCTGGATTTTATATTTCTCGCGTCGACTGAAATTTTCTCTATGTCCGGAAGCTTTTCTTCAAATGTTGTATATTCGAGAAATTATTTTAATTACTTAGAATATTTATTAACGTTGAAATAACCTTTCAGATGCTTAAATACAGTATTTTCTGACAGATGATTTAGGTTAGGTTCGACGGAAACTGTTTCGGCATGTGAATGTAAGAATCAAAATACACGCGTATGATTTGTTGTTTTTGTTATTCAAATATTTGTTATATTTCTCTTCTGGAAATACCCGTTATTTTATTTTTATAACTCCTATATTATTTTCATAATAAAAAAAAATTATTGATAATCGTACCTATTGATTAATTGTTTGTTATATATACAGAAACCTACCTAATAAATGGCATTAAATTGTACCCTCAATATAATTAATGACATCCTTAATGACGCATTGCGTCATAATAAACGTGATTAATACGTTTGTAAACGGAAGGTACAAGTCAAAACTTTACATATTTACTGAAGTTTGCAAGCAGGTAAGCGGTAAGTAAATTATACAAGTAATATTTCCCTTAATAAGTTAAAAGTGTAACAAATGAATACATATTTATTAAACTATTCGAAAATAACTAATTAAATCATGTATTGCTGAATGCTCGTTTAACGTGGGTTCGCAATACAGTCGGCATAAACGAGTAATGGGTTATTACACGTAAAAAATATAGAAATCGCATCAGAATTTTTTAAAGATAGATTAAATCATAAGCCCGGGTTGTTGTTTTTTAGGTAGACGTAAAGTGTAATAGAAGATAGAAATAAAACACACTTTTTCGTAATATTTTCTGTGAAGAATAGCTTACATAGAACAGTATTTTGTTAATTTATAAATTATAAAAAAGTCGTTAAATTTTTATTTACCGGCGAGGCAAATATAAACATAAAATGATGCTTGTCTCCAAACAATATAGTTCAATAATTTATAAATTGACAACACATTAAATTGTCTAATATACACATATTATTCAAATTAATTGTGATACTGTGTCAATAAGGTCGATGACTGTTCTTACTCGTAAACCTGTCTAATTAGCATCGGATGAACATTTGCAAACAGATTAATGCTAATTATAATATTAATATGTATATTAATTTTAGTTTCCTGTTGTTGATTTTTAAATGTTTCAGTAAATATTATTAAATGTAAATATTCACACAAGTAGAAAAATGCCATGTTGTGATGATCCTGTTAGCTAGTGGGTATCCTAATCAAATCGGGCGGACTGTATTTAATGTCGAAATGATGTTCAAATAATATTATAAAGCATTTTATTGTATTTCAATATAATTCGTTCTCCTGGTCACGGTAAGCACTGTGATGCTCCTGGTAGATAGTAGGGCATCGCGGCCTTGATACATTTAATAATAATTTAGTATAGCTCCTGGTCCGGCACCAGAGTTAGACATCCCATGGGGTGTGTGTTGAATATATAAGGCGAAGCAAATCTATAATACAAATCATTCCATTGCAAATCAATGTAAATCATATTCTTTTCACGGCTAACGATGTAAGATGACCCTAATGTGGGTCCTACTAAATAATGAAGGTTAGTAAGTAGCAAACCGTCGCGTTCAAAATACAATATATTGGATTATCAAATATTTCATTATTCTTATATGTGAGCGCGCTCGATCGAGCGGCAGGATGCAACCGGTCGACTTCAACCATATGATGTAGCGATACAGCTGTTAAAATTAAATATTCTATACAGAATATTTTACTACTACTAAAATTCAACATTTCATATGAAATAATGTTCTATACTATCAGAAATACTTTATACGGTAAATTAACTAAAAATATGAATTATTAACTAGAAATAATTATTCTGTGAAAATTGCGCTTTTGAATGCAATATTAACTAAAAACATTTACTAAAAATATTTCTAACATCTTGGGTTCGCATACTATATTGATAATACCTAATGCCCTTTGCATTTACTAAGTATATTACCTAAATAGCCACAGCTATACCATCCTGTCCGTCAGCGACGAAACATAAAACACAGTTATATTCCTAAAAGTGCTACCTCTTACGCGACAAAAATACCTATTGCAGTCGGGCTATGAATATGAACTATTTCCGCCTCATAATGGCGCCTGGAACCAATACTAAAAACCTCACTAGGAATAATAAATGCGACTAAATCTCGATAAATACAATATATACTATTCGTAATACGTCGTTGAATTGGCACATGATTCGTCTAATGGATGAAGGACCCCGTTGTGTATCGTAATAACTTCAAATTCTTTTATAGGAGCAGTGTGGAAACAATTGCATAATATTACGTAATAAAAACATCTAACGAACCTAATAATCTATACATTTATGTTACAATAAAATACGTTCACCAGAAGAATTCGTGTATTAGAAATAAAACCTTTTCGATTTGAGACAAACCAGTAAAATCGTTCGAACGGCGCAAAGGGAAAAATTCACACATATTAAATAACACTGAAATTAATAATTATAAACACTTTGTATTAGCAAATTCTTACCTTGAATGGTTTCGTTCTAGACGTGCATGAACCTGTTCATATTAATTCCATGGGAAAATAATACATTTATTTTCTATCTACGAAATAAGACATTTTTGAAGCGAAACTTCTTTATAAACAAGTAGATAAGGTCTCGGGGATGGTTTGTTCGAAAGGATTCTACAACAGCCCGTGAGTTTATATAAAATAATAGTTTCTTTGAATGCTAAATTTTGGTTTTTTAAACCCTCAGCATCTCTGCTGAGAGGGGTAGAGGCCCCGCGCCCGCCTAAACCCGGTGGCCGACTTCCTAAGTGACTAAACGGCCCCCCTTGTTCCTCCGGAACTTACTGCATCCCGAGACTCTATCTCTTCTTTACGAGATGTGATCCCGTGACGCCCCTCTTTTAGGCTTATAATTGAGAAGGCCGTACTCTTTTGGTACGAGTTTCTGATGATGTGTGTTGTCTTGAGGCGCCTTTCTTTTAGGCCGGTGTTTGAAGAATCATGTACTCTTTTGGTACGAATTGATGACGACATTAGCCTCCTTTGCGGGCATAGTCAGCGATGTTACAAATTATTGTGCAATCTCATTATGCCTTTTCAGAATGGCGTCCCACGATTCTGCATCTTGCAACATTTACTTTGGTCAAATGTTAGAGTGTTAGTAACATATTTATAATATCCCAGCTATTCCATATGAGTGAATGATTTTTATATTTATTCTGGCCCTGTCTTTCTTACAGAGGACGAAATAGAAGTTAACGTTTCTATCAAGGTTTTACAGCATTCAGGCATGAAAATCCTTCCAAAGTCAGAGAATTCACGACGTTGGTTTACGCTGTTTTTGAGCAAGATGAGGCGCGAAGGTCGAGTCTAGTGGCCACTCCGATCAACAAGGGAGGTCCCGCTTTTAAGAGTACCTCACAGGGGCTTGCGCGGAATTCCAGGCTTATGACACGAGCGTCATCCACAACCTCACCTAGCTCAACGTTCGTAAACCAGAAAACTCCAATTTCAGTTAGATCTCCCCATTCTGTCCTTTACTCGTCGTTCTGAAGCTACTTGTTAAGCCAGATGTACCGAGGTACTCAAATCATAAAGACTTGGCTGAAGACCGGATTGCGCAATACTTATGCAATACAATTATTATAAGGCTACTAAGCGTTTCTTATAGAATTACGTGTATTCAATTGTTAGTACAAATAGTATGAAAATCCCCATACTTTAAAATATATTCGTTCGGAAGAATTTCTCGTACGATTTGGATTGATATCTGGTTATGCAATACATAACGCGTCGACAATTATTATGAATCTATTAAGCACTGCTTATAGAGCTCCGTAAAATCAATTGTTAATACAAATGGTATGAAAATCCCCATGCATCAAAATATATTCGTTTGGGAGATATTCCCGTACGAATTGAGCCAAGATCACACAAGAAATCGTGATATTAATTATACATTATTGCTCCGATTTTAAATCTTCCCAAAATAAATACATTTCAATAGTGAAAATAATTAATCGATAGATAATATAAATGTGTTCCTTAGCTGTTACACAGTGGCGGTATGATCCTCTCTGGTACTGATGAATGGTAGATTCCTCCATAAGTCCGGGCAGCAACTCCGTCCGCAAATGCTGTTCTGGAACTCAGGGCTCCGTCGGTAGTCTGTTGGGCAGCGCTCCCGCTCGCAAGTCTGGTCTCGAACTGAAGGGGCTGAGTATTCGTGTTCGCTCCTTTTATACTCTCGATTGCACCATATCTTCGAAATCCACGCTAGTGCAGTGACTCATCCTATGAGCGATGACCTCACCGCCGGCGCTCGCCATTGGCCGGATTCAGCCATCAGGACGGTCGCCTCCGGCTCAACCCGTCGAAGGCAAAGCGCGCCTGTGATTGGTCCGTTTCGTTAAGATAATGGTAAAGCACTCGCTACACGCGAGACTTGCTGTTCCTATTCATAAATAATAAAGGCTCGTTCGCACCTACTCACAAGGTCGAGTCTATTAGGATTGGCAAACAATATTAATTTAACACAGAATTATATCTATGGTATAATAAAGATCTAAGAAATATTACTTGTATAGCTGAATATTCAATATTTTGTTAGCCTCTTGTAATACATAGAATCTTAAGAAGAAATATATCAGGCTTTTACTTTTAAACGATTCAAACCAGAAGAAATATATTTTTGATGTCCATACTTGGCTTTTTGAATATTATTATTTTAAGATTTTCTAAATTTATTAAATCTATCTCTATGTCGACCATCACAGCTTCCCCCTTATTTAGAGAGAGGAATGATCTATCAGACCAAGCCTATCTGCTAAATAACCCAATAGGATAGTATATCTCGTGATACTTATCAAGAGTTTCTAAAATTCCTTTTAAAATAAATCGTTGTTCTTATCAGTGCCAAATTCTTTTTCAATGGAACCTTCTTTGCCTATTTAAAGCTACTGTAAACCATCTGCCTGTCATTCAAATGAAAAGTGTACAACTAATACAAATATAAGATTTGAAAGCGAAAGGGACTGTATATAATTTTTTCAATTGACTGAAAAGGTTCGATTCTTCATAATCGATTGAATGCCTCAGTAATCTCATTATTGTGTCTGCTAACCACTCAAGTTCCATCCTGTTATCAACACTTAAAAGGGACGCCCCTTCCCCCACTTTGTTATCCTCCTTGCTTCCCTTACAATGGTACACTCCTAGTGTTCACCACCTCGCAACTCTATACTACTTTCCCCAGCATATACCTCCCTTCCCCCAGAATATACTCCCACTAACACTCCCCACATCCACTTCAAGCTATACAAACCAACTCAACCGAGTAAATATTAACTGTATATTTCTCCTATGAAATGCGAGCTACGATAAATCTGAAGTTCCAGAATTATGTTAACCTACGAATTAATGTACAATCTATTCATATAAACTTAACAACCAGCTTCCTAATATAAAGAGCAAACCCTTCCCCTAAACTATACACACTCTTCTATTTCTAACTCGTTTCGTCCTGTTTTAACCGAGTGAATAGTCAACCGCATATTCCTACTATGATTGCAAACCGCGACAAAATTAACTCTTGTACCCCATCTGAGCTATGAACCCTATTCATATGCGCAATACATGTCCTCTTATGTAGAAACAGCCAATTGTCCTCAATATTCCACGTATACTGTACTGACTGCCATAATTTATTGTTGGTGTAATATGATGAAGAAGAAGAAGAAGAAGCCGCAAAAGTACTGGATGACAACAGAAGAAGAAGAAAAAGAATCCATTGAAAGGCATAAGATAAAGAAGAAAAGTCACAAACGAGTGTA
>JADDOH010001251.1:0-96907 GCA_016648135.1 Agrypnia vestita
TCTTATAGGTGACACTGGGTCTGAGGAGGTTAAGTCTGTGATGAAAGAAGACAGAAAATAATAAAAATATTCCCGAATAGGTGTTCCTTCCAGCCCCGGGAAAAGAGACTGATCAATGTCTACACGACTCTCAAATCTCTTCCCGGATCCCGGCTGGAACCCACCGATTCTTTTATCGTACGAAACGAGGAATTAAAAAACTTAATTTTGAAGACATTTTAATTATATACTGCATTGCCAAATCATTTAATAAATATTTTGATATTTTTGAGGAAACAATAGGTATACCTAATGTTTACAGGAATGAGATAACCATTATAAATGGCTATTCTCAATTCTCTACATTTCAAAGTCAATTTCAAATTATAGATGTAAAAGATATATATATATATGTAATATATATATCTTTTATCACAGAATAAATATGTAAAGAGCTACAATGACGAAAAACACGAAAAATACACAACGTAAATAAATATATGCATATATACATATAAGCGGTATAAAGGCAAATGCAACATTCTCCCACTGAGTTGTTTCTGAGATAAGTACAAAAAACCTGTCACTATTCAAGGAAATTTCTCTGGAATCTATGGAACCTTCATTTTATTAGAAATAAGTTTTTAAAGACAAATGCCACCTCAGTTTTTCCTTTTAAATAGGTACGTGTATATAAAAATATTTAATATGGACATTGCAGCCTTTTCTATTTATGTGATTGGATATTGCTGTCTTTGTTGTAATGTTTCAGTCTAAAATCGACATCAACTGTCACTTTAGTATTATGCATTTTGTCACGTGACGCATCCTTGAGGGTTGCTTGATTCAAGTGGATGTTGCTGCCTTCGCTTTTTACGCCTGTTTTTGATTTTAATAGGGAATTGGAAACATGATTTTTATTGTCGCTGCTTTCATACCCGTTTTCAGAATTTTCGAAACCAGCGCCTCCGAAATGTTTTTGAAATCAAAAAGTTTTAAAGGCATCAAGTATCGGTACCTTTACCTCTCGTGTGCTGAATGAGCACACTATCACCCTGCTATTGGACTTATGTTAAATTAAATAAAAATAATGTAATTTATATTGATTTTAATACGCTGATTTATATTTTTGATATTATCTTTACATTGTTAACATCAAATATAGTTAAAAACTTTTTATTTATTTATTTAATTAATAATATATATATATATAAATATATATATATATATATATATGAATATATTATATAATATATATCTATACATATTTACATTAAATGATACTAGAATGTTTACAATTCAATTTTTCACCAAAAAGAATTTGAGTCTTTGTGTGGGTGAGGGTTACGTTCTTACGTTATGTTTGAAACACTATCACCCTGCATTGGGACTTTTTAAATTAAATACAATATGTTATTTATATTGATTTTAATACGCGATTATATTTTTGATATTATCTTTCATTGTTAACATCAAATATAGGTAAAAACTTTTTTATTTATTTATTTAATTTAATAATATATATTTATATATATATATATCTATCTAATCTATATTTATATATATATATATATTATATATAATATATATATAATATTTTATTAAAATGATACCTAGAAAATGTTTACAATTCAATTTTTTTCACCAAAAAGAATTATGATTCTTGTGTGGTGAGGGTTACGTTTATTACGTTATGTTTGAAGCCAATTTACGCAGATATGGATATATTATTCATTTTTAAGCTGTTATTTTAGCATCTCCTAGATTTACCGGCAACGTAATGGTTATTATTCCCTCCTATCACGAGTAAGATTGTTATTTATTTATCTGACTTTGTCAATATTTAACTTTTTCATTGCAGAAAAAGCTGAACCATGTAGGGATGGTATGTGTGTATCGTAAGGCGTATAATTAGGACCCCACATTAACTCGGACTCCGGTCCTATACATATACTTGCAGCGTAGAGCGGAGAGCGGTCTGTGTTCCTAGAATGGGGTTTAACCGGTCCATTGAGATCATCGCGGCCGCCGCCTAGACGAGATGTTTACAATCATCTCATTAGAGCAAGTCCACCGCATCCATGAACACATGTATTACCCGCACACACGATGCATAATAAACGTGAACAAATGTTGATTTGAGGCGATTTATCCAGTCCCCTCAATTGATTCAAGACATGTGTATTGATTTTTATTTATTTTTCAAATAGAGATGTGAACATGGAATATAATCAAAATAAGCTAATCGCTTGTGCTATGAAAATTGGAATTTGGTTGGTGGTAACCATGACCATTACACCAACAAGCTACTACGATCATAAGGTTAGGTAGAGGATAGAGTGGTACTTCCATGTCTACATATTCTTCGTCATAGTTTTCGTTTTTTTACTCTTTTCCGTGTCTCTGTCTCGTGCTGCTTTTATTATTTGTTGTTGACCAATCAAACCCAATCTCTCATCATAAAATATTTTTTTCTATTATTCCCGGCTTGGTATGGGGCGTCTTCCCTCGTTGCCAAGAAAATCTTTATTTATTTTTGTTATTCGCGTATCCGAAACTCACATAAGTTCATTAAATATGGTATATATAGGACTCCCTTATCTCGGAACTTTTCCTCCGTACAATAAAGTTTCTCCTACTATTACTCTAAGATAACCCATTTTGGCAGTTAATGTGGTCCTGACACTGAAAATATTTTTTTTTGTATCAATTCCTGTGTTTTGCTCACCTTTGCATAGGCTTGGCGCTTCTATTTAAGATCTTTTCCTTCGTTGTATTCCTGGTAAAGCAGTCGTGGTCACTATGATAATGATGACACCACAGCAAAACTATCCCATCCCAAGCCTGTTTCTATCTGAAGCATTCCTGACACTTCCTCAAGCGAGTCATTAATTTTAGATTTCACGAGTCTCTCCATTGCATTCATACGTCTCGAGACTTCTCCGTAGCTCAACATTTATCATCGTCGTTATTATCAGCCTTTTTCTATCCATTCCTGGATGAAGGCCTACCAAGTCCTTCAGTACAGTGGGATCAGGGCAGCCTCTTGGGCATCACTATTTTTTTGGCGTACCTATCCAAATATACAAACTAATCTTGTACGTTATATTTCTCCTCTCCCGTTTCTTTTTCTGTGTTTACGTACGATGCCCTTAATCCCTTTTCATGCCTCTTTGCTTACTCAAGGTATGAACATGTTTATGTTTGTTCTGCGTATTGTTGTTTTAAGTATTGTTGTGTTTATATGACGGCAAACGTAATAATATTCAAAATGGGCCTGAATGCGCAAAGCGTGCCATTAGAAAGTTAAATATCTTTTTCCTTGATGATCCGAACCTGTTACCTTATGACCGCATGATGAAACACCACCAGTGCGTCACCAACGCTAGGTAATCGAACCTTCTGTGTCACCTGACCTTTACCTTGCCGCAGTTCGATACTCCGTCCAAAAATATGTCGGCATTAATTATAATTAACGTGTACCACGCAGGGTCAACCAACCCGTCGAGGCTGTCCACTAACCCAACCTCCAGGGCTAGGTAGGTACTCGATATTACCATCCTTGACGGGCGTGATACAATTATCACTTGAACGAAATCGAAACATCCGCCGGTGGGAGGGACTGTAGATAAAGCCACGCGTCTTCGTATTCGTATAATATGATAATAATAACATCGACCTGATCGATAATATTTCCTAACGTGTGGATGTGTGGATGTTCTTACGATGGAATGGTGAACGTCGCATTGGGCAGAGTGATCGCTTGTTTATTATAGGTTGTAAGTAAGGATTTATCCAGAGAATGAAATGGGTACTGAAATGCCAGGGAATTCCCGGGAAATTTCATCTCCCTCAGTACCGGGAAACGAAACCCATTTAATTGTTGGAAGAATAATTTTTCTTACGAATGAAGGTTTTTGTGGTGACATTATTATTAAAAAAAAACTAACCCATAAAAAACAAGTTTTTAATACATTCCCTTTCTCATTCACTAGTTTAAACAGGTTTGGCGCCTATCCCACGCGTTGGGCTTAAGTCGAAATTTCGAAAAATCCAAAATTATACTATAATTATTAATTTTTTTTATGAAAATTTGTCCGATCATTTTTATCGTCGCCACGAGTCTGCGTGCAAAGCGTTTCAGCTCGATTGGATCACGGGAAAAGGGTTAAAAATCGATCAAAAGTGTTTTCGACAGACAAGCAAGCACTCGCTACGAGTTAAAAGAAAGGGAGTAATAAAACACCAATCATATTTGTTTTCACAACTTTATTAGATATACAATCTACATGTTTCGAGAACAATGTTCTCTTCTTCAGGATTGTTTGTGTAATAAAATTTAAAAAGATAAACCTTGCAGGTGTGTTACGGTGAAGGGGATGGTGAGGGTTTAAAATTAATATTAAGGCTATTAAAAAAGTGTTAATATTAATTCAAATATAATAATTACCAGACAAAATTTGTGCACAATCCACTATTGAATATTTTTCCACTTAAGATTCTATCCCCTTCAGATGACATTTCATTAACAGCTCCGACCCCCCCCTCTCCTCACCCACCTCATCACCGTAACACACTTGCATTGTTTATCTTTCTCAATTTTAGTACACAAACAATCCTGAAGAAGAGAACATTGTTCTCAAAACATGTAGATTGTATATCTAATAAAGTGGTGAAAACAAAGTGATTTGTGTTTTACTTTAATTGAAACCCATTTCTAGGGAATTCGGGTACTACGAAAAGATTACTACTGATGTAAATATTTTTAACTATTATCAGGCTGTAAATGCTGATTAAATTAACGAAGTTAATAACACCCAGCTACGTATTTTTTGCTAACCTTTTACGATACGTAAATAATTTTATTTTTCACTATCGTTATGTTTAAGAGTTACTGTGTATTTTGAGTTTCTGATTAGTTTAGAATTTTTGTTAAGAATTCCTAAGATTCCCTTTTAAAGACAAGAATGATTATTTTTTGTTACAATACTTAATTTATTGATTATCAAAGATTATTATTGAGACTGATTGTTATATGCGAATAATAATAATAATTTATTGAATTATATAGGGTAATTCAGTAATTTGTATTGTGATTAAAGTTCTTTAAAACTATTTCCAACGTTTTATTTCATGCACAATAAGCATTTAACACATTTTTTTCTCTAGCACCGAAAGTATCGAATTTCCCGGTATTTCCTGGTTCTTGATCTACTCCATTACCGGAAAATAAAATACGATTTCAGCAGGCGCGTGCAGTGGGAACATTGAAGCACGACTTTTTGTAAACGTATATTTTGAAAAAAAAAAATAGATATCAAATATTTATGCTACAAATTTTTATGATATATCAAAATATGAATGCTACGATAATAATTGTGATGGAAATATTACGAAATACATGTTGTATTCCGATATTTTTCCAAATAATTGGTTACGTAAAAGTCATGCTGCGATGTTCCCACTGCACGCCCCTGGATTTCAGTACCGGTAATTCAGTACCGGCAAACACTAGTTATAAGCCCTGGGCCATGGTATAAAAAGACTTCTGCGCACGTTTCTCATGCGCATAGATAGCTTCGTCTCTGTGAGACTTCTATAATTTATCTTAATTAATTAATCATCACCCTGGAGACAAAATCTAGTAACAAGACATTTTTTCAATTTGAGGGGGTTAACAGATTGTTGCAGAATTCCATTCAATTACGAAATAACTGTCGTAACTGGCTATTGTATCAATAATAGCTAATTGCGATGCTAGCGAAATTACACCACCAAGTAATTGTGTCGGTGCTGTAGTACGTGCACACGCAAGCAGAACAGATTCCATTTATGTCCCATATACATAATCACCCGTGTTATCAGGAACAACATCGTTAAAATATTCCAAAACAAAATATATAGGACCTACTCATTTATTCACGCGTGAAGTTTCACGCGTCGTCACGTTGAAATTTACGAAGTGTACAATGTTACGTAATATCGGTTGAGACATGATTGTCAAGATAAAGCAAACTTAATCAATTCAATGTTTAAATTTTGCACTAATTTTTTGATCCGTGCAACTCAGTGGCGTAGCTACGCCAATGCGGTGCGCGGGAGCCTAATAGGTCCGCGACATGATGTATTTTTTATTTTACTTTTGCTAGTGTCGATACCTTTACCAGCGCTACATAATACGGACTAACAATTTTTTTAATTTACCACACAATTATCGTTAATATATATAATATAATTATAAGTCCCCGTCTATTTTATGTTGACATGTACTGACAATCTTGCTATCCTGAAAATAGAAGGAATTGTTGTTGTGTATGAATCTTTTGAATTTTAATGTTTTTTATATTTGATTCTTACTTCGATTCTGCATTAGCCCCATTTTACTTCCTTTCTTTTAACTCGTGGCGTCTGCTTGCTTGTTTGCTTGACGAAAAAACTTTGGATCGATTTTTAACCCTTTTTCCGTGATCCAATCGAGCTGAAACTTTGCAAGTAGACTCGTAGCGAAGATCAAGAAGATCTATCAAATTTTAGTTTAAAAAATAATAATTATAGTATAATTTTAGATTTTTAGAAATTTTAATGGTTTTTTCAAATTGGAATCATTACAAAAGTTTGATTACTACCAACGGCGCATGATAACGTCACGGAATATTTAAAATTTGAATTACTCTGTCGGTAGGTATAATAGGTACTTCACTAAGAATTTCGAAAATTTATGACAATTGGTTCACAGATGACAGCACACTTCGGTTTTTTTGGGAAGAAATCAAATAATAAAGAGATATTTTTAGAGAGTTTTGACATAGATATTTGTCTAGACATGTTTCATTTTCAGTCAATCAATTATTTAATCACATGATGGTAAACTTAATTTACAAAGAAAGGGAGTAAAATAAAAACTTGGTTTTTATGGGTTAGCTTTTTTTTAGTTATGCCACTGCTGCCATGCAAGCCGAGAATAATAATTTATCTGGGTCAGTTTTAATTTTTTTTTACAAATTACTATTTCTGCTTACTTGACGCACAATAATTTGCATCCGGAAAAATCAATGAGATCAGGAAACACTTTCTCTGTTATTACGATCGACAACTCTCGATTTATCGAATGATTCGCCATTATGAATACATTTTATTTTAACGCCATATTAATACCAATACAATTCGCTTTCATTTTTAACATAAAATGTTAAGAGGTTTGTAAATTTCTTCGTGGTATTCCTTTGAAATTAAAGTGAATGAATCGAGAATACCTGTTTTGTAAAAAAGTCTGACGGTAACACTTTCCCATTTCAATTTATTAGTGAAGCGCCTCTGAAGAATATTAATTAAAATAATAATAGTGGACGCAGGAAATTTATTTATTAATGATTTTTGTGTTTAATTTGTAGACTCTATTTATTTTAAGGGGGTCCTCTCAGTCGACGGCCTGTGTTTTAAGCATTTTTAGGGATTTTTTTTTGACGACCAGTAAAAAGATATGACTTTAATTTTTTATCATTTATTTATATTTGTTTAAGCATAACGTAAACCGAGGCACCTTTAATGATAAGTGCCCGAGAAAAAACGAACATTAATATAGGGCTTCACCATAAATATCTAATTACTCTAAAGGGGAAGGGGTAACTTAAAATTTTATAAATAAGTCGTTTGTACCTACGTGGTATATCAACTGTTTGATAATGGCCTTACAAGCCCAAACACCTGTAACACTTAAAAATAATTAACTCGCAGAACTTAATAATAATATTTATTAAAGATTAATTTATTTTAAATTTTGCTAAAAATAAAAAAGCAGGAAATTTAATCTAGTAGAAAACAATCAGCACTGCTGATGGATTTTGCTAGGTAGTATTTGTATAAAACATATTTATCAATGTAGACAATATAATTTATTATCAAAAAAGATAAATCTTCTACCACAGTGCAATTGAACTAAACAATTAACGCAAAAAAATACCAATGAAATATAACATATGTATTTATGGAATTATAAAAAAATCGCGTAATGCACCATTCCCGCGACACACGTGCCACTTGACGCCCGATTATATAACTAGTTGTCTAAAAATAACAAAAGGGGATTTTTCATTGTTTAATTAGTTTTAAAATACATGTGTGGGGTATAAAAGCAAAGGCAATAATATCCAAAAGAATTTTAAAAATGTTTTGAATGCAGTCACCGAGGATTGCTAATTTAAAATTGTAATAGATCTGAGGAACGTATGTCGCGACGCCAGAAAGAGACTGCATGACAGAGAGAGAGAATGTATAAAAAGGCGCGTGAATGTCGAGTCGAGGCTTTTTCACTACTATTGTTATCCAGACCGCATCTTACTGTATAAACGATTGTCTAAACCCTTATTGTCACCGAATAAATACTTACGAGAACGAAGTCTTTACTTGGAGCTTCTTCATCCCGAAACAAGAGTATTACAAAAATGTACTGAATTCCAAATGTTATGTATCTATCCCTTCCAAAATCATGTTTGCTTTCAATTTATCGGCGTTTATTTACGTTTCCTATAACATCTCTAATTAAGTACCTATATTATAAATAAGGATACTACAAGATGGCCTCCCAGAGTTCTGAAATGGAGACCTTGGGAAAATAAAAGAGGCATCGGAAGACCTCTAAAGAGATGGTGTACCACGCAGGGTCAACCAACCCGTCGAGGCTGTCCACTAACCCAACCTCCAGGGCTAGGTAGGTACTCGATATTACCATCCTTGACGGACGTGATACAATTATCACTTGAACGAAGTCGTAACATCCGCCGGTGGGAGGGACTGTAGATAAAGCCACGCGTCTTCGTATTCGTATAATATAATAATAATAACATCGACCTGATCGATAATATTTCCTAACGTGTGGATGTGTGGATGTTCTTACGATGGAATGGTGAACGTCGCATTGGGCAGAATGATCGCTTATTTATTATATCGCTCTATATATAACAAATCCTATGTGACTTTTAGTACATTCTGAGATAAACGAATAAAAACTCTTTTAAAAAATAATTTCACAGATTAGACTTATAAAAAATATTTTAAATAATTACTAGGCAGACCTTCCAGATGAACGGCAGTGTTTTTTTTTAGTATAGGCATGTCCATTATTTATATGAGAAATTGACAAATTGATTCGTGTATCTCAGAATGTACTCAACGGCACGTAGGATTTATTATATATACAGCGACGGTATGACGACGCAAACAAGATATTAAAAATGGTCTATGATCTGAAATACCGGACACCAACTGAAACTGTATACCGTATAACACAACAATTAAACATCGAAAGCATTACAAAAATCGAAACACTTAAAATCATTCACAAACTAGCAATTGGCGAAATACAAGACGAAGACATAAAATTAGACAAAATACACGAAAAACACCAACACAACACTAGAATGGCTCAAAACTATCACATAACGCACGCCAAAACAAAAACAGGACAATCCGACTAATTTGCAACGGACTAAAACTGTACAATGACCTGCCACAACAGACCAAACAACTGACCATTGACAAATTCAAAAGAGATGTGACAAAAATATTAAAACTCGGCCAAATATAAAAAAATTCCTTTGTATCTAAATTATATTATTATATTAAAATAAAACACAAATTACTTTGTTTTCACCACTATATTAAAGTAATTTGTGTTTTATTTTAATAATAATGTCACCACAAAGTTCAAGCCTTCATACAGAAGAAGAAAAAATATTCTTCGAACAGTTAGATATTATTATATTTTCTTATATTTGAATCATGTAAATGTTACCCATAAACCTTTTAGGTTTCCACTACTTTTTAAATAAAAAAAATAAAAAAATGTTCTAATAAGGGATTGCTCCCGGGAATTCCCGGTACTGAAATGTCTGGAAATTCCCGGAAAATTTCATCGTCCTCAGTACCGGGAAACGAAACCCATTTTCAAAAAATATACTGCATACTGCAAAAAGATATACTAATTTAAATATTTTTAACTATTATCAAGCTGTAAATGCCGTTTTAGTCGCTGATGATTTGAAACACAACGATTTATTTAAGTTAATAGTACCCAGCTACGTATATTTCGCTAACCTTTAACGATACATAAATAATTTTATTTTTCACTGTCGCTATGTTTAAAAGTTACCGTGTATTTTGAGTTTCTGATAAGTTTAGAATTTTTGCTAAGACCAGACTGAATAGTTTTAGATAAAATTTATTTAATTAAGATTTAAAGGCTCCCTTTTCATGACAAGAATGATTATTTTTTGTCAAAGTTGAGTTAAGACAATACTTAATTTGTTGATTATCAAAGATTATTATTGAGACTGATTATTATACGCCAATAATAATTTATTGAATTACATAGGGTAAGTCAGTGATTTATATTATGATTAAAGTTCTTCAAAACTATTTCCAACGTTTTATTTCATGCACAATAAGCATTTAACACATTTTTTTCTCTAGCACCGAAAGTATCGAATTTCCCGGTATTTCCTGGTTCTTGATCTACTCCATTACCGGAAAATAAAATACGATTTCAGCAGGCGCGTGCAGTGGGAACATTGAAGCACGACTTTTTGTAAACGTATATTTTGAAAAAAAAAATAGATATCAAATATTTATGCTACAAATTTTTATGATATATCAAAATATGCTATGATAATAATTGTGGTAGAAATATTACGAAATACATGTTGTATTCCGATATTTTTCCAAATAATTGGTTACGTAAAAGTCATGCTGCGATGTTCCCACTGCACGCCCCTGGATTTCAGTACCGGTAATTCAGTACCGGCAAACACTAGTTATAAGCCCTGGGCCATCGTATAAAAAGACTTCTGCGCACGTTTCTCATGCGCATAGATAGCTTCGTCTCTGTGAGACTTCTATAATTTATCTTAATTAATTAATCATCACCCTGGGGACAAAATCTAGTAACAAGACATTTTTTCAATTTGAGGGGGTTAACAGATTGTTGCAGAATTCCATTCAATTACGAAATAACTGTCGTAACTGCCTATTGTATCAATAATAGCTAATTGCGATGCTAGCGAAATTACACCACCAAGTAATTGTGTCGGTACTGTAGTACGTGCACACGCAAGCAGAACAGATTCCATTTATGTCCCATATACATAATCACCCGTGTTATCAGGAACAACATCGTTAAAATATTCCAAAACAAAATATATAGGACCTACTCATTTATTCACGCGTGAAGTTCCACGCGTCGTCGCGTCAAAATTTACGAAGTGTACAATGTTACGTAATAGCGGTTGAGGCATGATTGTCAAGATGAAGCAAACTTAATCTTTTTAAAGTTTAAATTTTGCACTAATTTTTTGATCCGTGCAACTCATTGGCGTAGCTACGCCAATGCGGTGCGCGGGAGTCCAATAGGTCTGCCACATACTTAATTTTTTATTTTACTTTTGCTAGTGTCGATACCTTTACCAGCGCTACATAATACGGACTAACAATTTTTAAAATTTACCACACAATTGTCATTAATAAGTCCCCGTCTATTTTATGTTAACATATAATAAAAATCTTGTTATCCTTAAAATAGAAGGGATTGTTGTTGTCTATGAATCTTTTGAATTTTAATGTTTTTTATATTTGATTCTTACTTAGATTCTGCATTAGCTACATTTTACTTCCTTTCTTTTAACTCGTGGCGTCTGCTTGCTTGTTTGCTTGACGAAAATCTTTGGATCGATTTTTATAATCCTGTGATCCAAACGAGCTGAAACTTTGCAAGTAGACTCGTAGTGAAGATCAAGAAGATCTATCAAATTTTAGTTAAAAAAAATTAATAACTATAGTATAATTTTGGATTTTTAGAAATTTTAATGGTTTTTTCAAATTGGAATCAATACAAAAGTTTGATTACTACCAACGGCGCATGATAACGTCACGGAATATTTAAAATTTGAATTACTCTGTCGGTAGGTATAACAGGTACTTCACTACGAATTTCGAAAATTTATGACAATTGGTTCACAGATGACAGCACACTTCGGTTTTTTTGGGAAGAAATCAAATAATAAAGAGATATTTTTAGAGAGTTTTGACATAGATATTTGTCTAGACATGTTTCATTTTCAGTCAATCAATTATTTAATCACATGATGGTAAACTTAATTTACAAAGAAAGGGAGTAAAATAAAAACTTGGTTTTTATGGGTTAGCTTTTTTATAGTTATGCCACTGCTGCCATGCAAGCCGAGAATAATAATTTATCTGGGTCAGTTTTATTTTTTTTTATAAATTACTATTTCTGCTTATTTAACACACAATAATTTGCATCCGTAAAAATCAATGAGATCAGAAAACACTTTCTCTGTTATTACGATCGACAACTCTCGATTTATCGAATGTTTCGCCATTATGCATACATTTTATTTTAACACCATATTAATACCAATACAATTCGCTTTCATTTTTAACATAAAATGTTAAGAGGTTTGTAAATTTCTTCGTGGTATTCCTTTGAAATTAAAGTGAATGAATACCTGTTTTGTAAAAAAGTCTGACGGTAACACTTTCCCATTTCAATTTATTAGTGAAGAGCCTCCGGAAGAATATTAATTAAAATAATAATAGTGGACGCAATTAATCTAGCAGAAAACAATCAGCACAATTGATGGATTTTGCTAGGTATATAGTATTTGTATAAAACATATTTATCAATGTAGAAAATATAATTTGTTATCAAAAAAAATAAATCGTCTACCACAGTGCAATTGAACTAAACAATTAACACAAAAAAATACCAATCAAATATAACATATGTATTTATGAAATTATAAAAAAAATCGCGTAATGCACCATTCCCGCGACACACGTCCCAATTGACGCCAGATTATATAACTAGTTGTCTAAAAATAACAAAAGGGGATTTTTCATTGTTTAATTAGTTTTAAAATACATGTGTGGGGTATAAAAGCAAAGGCAATAATATCCAAAAGAATTTTAAAAATGTTTTGAATGCAGTCACCGAGGATTGCTAATTTAAAATTGTAATAGATCTGAGGAACGTATGTCGCGACGCCAGAAAGAGACTGCATGACAGAGAGAGAGAATGTATAAAAAGGCGCGTGAATGTCGAGTCGAGGCTCTTTCACTACCATTGTTATCCAGACCGCATCTTACTGTATAAACGATTGTCTAAACCCTTATTGTCACCGAATAAATACTTACGAGAACGAAGTCTTTACTTGGAGCTTCCTCATCCCGAAACAAGAGTATTACAAAAATATACTGAATTCCAAATGTTATGTATCTATCCCTTCCAAAATCATGTTTCCTTTCAATTTATCGGCGTTTATTTACGTTTCCTATAACATTTCTAATAAAGTACCTACATTATAAATAAGCATACTACAAGATGGCCTCCCAGAGTTCTGAAATGGAGGCCTTGGGAAAATAAAAGAGGCATCGGAAAACCAACAAAAGAGATGGGCCGATGATATTGTCGCTGTGGGGGGAAAGAAATGGCTACAATTAGCCAACAACAGGGAAGAATGGAAAAATAAGGAAGAGGCCTATATCCAGCAGTGGAAAGACGAAGACTGATGAAGAAGAAGAAGAAGAAGATTATAAATTAGTAATCCTCAATGACTGCATTATTTTTTTTTATATTGCTGCCTTTGCTTTTATATCCCAGACGTTATCTATTGTACAAATATATCATATTATTATTAGCCTGATTTCAAATAATCGAATAGATCCTGCGACCTAACCTTTTGGTCTCGCGGGCCACCAAAAGCCACTTTTTCAGTCTCATGGCCTACTAAAGAGCTAGTCCATGAGCCACCAAATTGGCATGTTTATAGCGACTCCCAGATAAGTTTGCTCAGCACGTGTTGCGGCAAATTTTTCGTAATGTCGCCTCGAATGAAATGATTCATGCAATTGTTTTTATACTGGTACGTCATATAAATATAATATTATTGAAGAATGCGATCAGCTCATGCATACATAGGTACACACACCAGCCATTATTGAAGCTGTTATTATTGTAATTACAATATTTGATGATTTATTCATTCGTTCGTATTCCGAATGTGTCACGCGTTCGTCATGTGTATGCTGGATTCTTGCAGGCTATACGCAGTAGCTGCAGCCGACTATATGTTTGTATATTCTTGAACATTATAGTACTGGAAGAGCACTGTCTGCTATAATACAGTAAACTACTAGTGTAGCAGGCAGGGCATCAAATCAATTGTAGTGTTTACTTGCTGCCAAGACTCTCAGCAACAATGAAAAAAGCTTAATTTAATTTTGTAAACACTTTAAAATTGTAAACTTTGTAACATTGAATTAACATTGAATTGAATTGAATATTACATTTTGGTGATGTTGTGAACAAGTCCACACATGTATATTTTTGTGAAATGTTTGTTTTTTTATAAATTAGTACTATACCTTATTGCTTGACCACAATAACTTGGCGTGCGGCGACTTTGGAACTAAAACCCGCCCCGCCCGCACCCGGCGGTAACCCCTCGTCCTGTCATTCAGTTCAATTTAGTATTTGCTCGGGAGCTGTGACATCTTGATTACCGATATACACTGAATTAGTATATCCAAAACATCCTAAACAGTCCGGGATGGTGCAAGAACAATTGCCAATGAAGTATTAAAGTTTTGCGAAGCTGAAAAAGCAAATAATGGACCGATATTACCGTCTGACAGTTTGACAGATATAACGGCCGATCGAATTTCTGTTAAAGGCTACGACACCGGTCACCGGACATTCTGTACATTATGTATTGTGTAATAAATTTACACCCTGGGAACTTCTGTTACGCGACAGGGACGCCCTCCCTCGCACGCCAATTTATAATGGTCGCATTCTAGTCTACTCTCGCCATCTCTAGCTTAGGTCGTGACCCCAGTGAGATATCCTATTTACTCTTGACGATTCTCTTTCCTCAGTCCTTGCATAAGAGTCAATTTTAATAATAAATCTGTGGCATCTTTCATCTCGTCTATCATCGGATCTTCGGAGATCAGCTCTTCCTCCCTTTTTTTCTACCTCTCTAGTCACCATCAGCTTCTTCAGTTTCTTAACCTCTAGGTCTGCGATGTGTCTGAAAAATTAGAGGATAGGTACGTCAGGAAAATTATAAAAGAATATATAATATACGAGGGAAATTAATGTTATTAAATACATTAATAATTCAAAATACGTTGTAGCTCTGATACAACTGAGGGTCCTAAACCAATAAGAGGTTTGGTCTCACCTTGGCACGGAAAATAAGGTATTTCAAAAGGGATTGTTCAGCAACATTTCAAGTCCAATACGGGATGACCTAATAGGAGAACGGAGAAGGTTAAAGCGCTATCCACTTCAAGCGAACTGAACGAGATCACGAGGACCTCGAGTATCGTGAAGAAAGCGAAAGTTTTCAGAGTTCTACATGGCTTAAAATATACGCTGCCCTATTACTAGGATCTAGACCAAAGGAATACGATGTAAAGCTAGATAGATGCATCCGCAAGATATGCAATATCCAACAAATATATTAATACATACTTGAATGAAATAACCTTTTTTTTGTGATGGTACGATTATTCGGAACGCAACAATGACGATGATCGTGAGACGAAGCAGTCTAAAGACAAGGGAATGAATGTTCAGATTAACCCATCAGGTCGTGAACATACAAAATCATTTATTTTTAGTTCCAGCATTCCCTCGGAAATAACCCTTTATTTATTAAGGAATCTTTACAGTTTTTATTATTAGACCGCATTCAAAAGAACGTGCGCAAAAAATATGTGTGTACATATATATATTGTGTAAATACGATGCAAAAAATGAACACAAAATAAATTTTTCTAGTAAGTAAGTAACTTTTATTAAACTAAAAAATATGTATTCATTTGGAATACCATATTGAGGGCTTGTAATATGGGCTTGCCAGGCAACGTTCCCCCGCTTTATTCTTACCGGACAAAGCTTGGGAATGGCTGTGGTCGACCTATAAACATTATAATGTAAGAGCATAGTGTATATTGCATAGATCGATTAAAAAGATTCACAGATGTTTATGGCACAGTGGATTAAGAGCAGAGTTGGATATTTTAAAGATATTTAATATTTTTAAGTTAATTAATAAATAGTGGTAAACAACAAACAATATTGATGCTAAATAATGGTAAAATACTGAATATGAAGAAATGAGATAATTAGATGGTTATATTATTTTTTTTACGAAAAAATTGAGGGTATATAAGGCATAAGGGCGATGTAAATTAATCTCTAAGAAAGTTATTTTTTAGAATTTTTTACCATTCCAATTAAGTGATGTGTAGTAATATCAAACACTCAATGTTTATTACGATAACTATTTCGTTAAAAGTATCAAAGGTATTAAAGCTGATGAACTTGTAATAGTAGTAGATTAGGCGGTAGAGTATTCGGAGTATCGTAGACTTGAAGGAGTTGGAAAATATTAGATAAATCACTTAGTTTTTGAATTTCGGTACAGCTAAGTTAGTTAGCAAAGTGTTTAAATAAAGTAACATTTCAAATACAATTACGTGTGGAATACTTTAATTGGTAGACTTCTTAGTTTTACAAGCCTTAAAGGCACAAAACAAGAATAATGACATGTGTAAGAGATAACACAACTGAGTGCAATTACGTGCACACTTGCATTCGATCACATAAGTGTATCGGCTTCGCTTTTATCTTGTTCATTCCTTCATAGTGTTATTATTGACCTTTGGCAATCACAAATCATACATCTGCATAGCATGAAACTTTTGAACTGGGAATCTTCGCATAGAAATCGGGGTCATGACAATAGGTGTCCTGCGATTTGTATCATTATCGTAACAATCCGCGGTGGCTGGTCGCTCATGCCTGACCCGCATTGTGTCTTTGATTTTGGAGTGGGTGGCAATGTACCTGTTGGACGCTTAGACTGAATCACAAAACGAATCAAATTCGAGTGCACGCGTTTCGGTTTTAAATTAATTCATGTTCAACGAACGAAATTGGATATTAGCCCAAAAAAATAAATTAGGTGGATCGAGTAAATTGATCGAAATCGCAGAAAATTGGGTAAAAGCGGTGACTAACTCATGAAAATTAAAAAAGTATTAATATTGTCCTAAAATTGCTTTAACCAGATTCGAGCAGTTGATTTTAGGGAAATAGATACTAGTTGTACTTCGTCTTCTACAGGCAAAGACGATCTCTCAGTGTAAAAGCGAATATGCTGTGTAGAAGGTTTCGTCTTTATAGTACCGCTGTAAAAAGAAGCTCTTCCTTGCCTTCTGTGCAACGTTATATACATGTGAACTCTGGACAAATTATAAAAAGAGCAGCATAGAAAGACTTCGCATACAATATAACAACGCCTTCCGTATGATGTTTGGCCTTCCCAGATATTGCAGCGCTTCCGGTATGTTCACTGAGGGGCGTGTTCCCAACTTTGCAGCCCTCAAAAGATCCAGGGTGGCAGGGATGAGGGAACGGATTTATAGCTCCTGAAATATCCTTATCCTGGAAGCCCGCCTTACTCCAGCATCCAGCATTGATGCACACTGGAGAAAGATACTGGCCCCTCATAATCGACATGCCATCGCTCGCTAAAGCCGCCATTGTACGATATTATACGATATATTTCTATGACTTTTCTTCGTGTTAATACTAATACCTATACTTGTTTTCTCTTCTCTTTTATATGATTTTCTGTTTTCTCTTTTATTTTATATAATAATTTAATATATGTACCTACTTTTATATGGAATGTGTGGGATTGCACAAACCTCCGCACATTCTGGAAGTTATATTTATTTATTTATTTTAGATGGCCTCGTGAGGCTTGTCTATGATCATTACTATTATGCCCAGTCATAATAAGAAGCCATCAATCCCTTACCTTCGTGATTGTGGTTGTTCTCTCGTCCATTGCAGACTCCTTTCTTGACCTTTCTTAGAATGTCTGGGTTGTCATCGTTTCCGATGTCCCAAGTTGAATAATTCTACAAAAAATAAAATCTAAAAGAAAAACTATAAACGAGATGATTTTAATGGATTATTATTTCTGATGTTCTTGTCCAGAAATTGACTTTCGAGCAACTCATCCACATTAAGTGAGGAACCGTGAAATTATTCACCAGTCTTCATTAGTATGATGATTAAATAAAAATATGTTCATTGCCTCTTTGCTAATCAACGCGTGGTCACTCACCCACAGTTCAGAAATGGAGTGAACACAATCAAACATAAAGTTTTATGCATTTCAGTACAAATTATAATACTCGGAGAATTGTGCGGAACGAAACCACTACATGCCTTGCTAACACAACACACGAATGTTAGGGAAAATTGTAATCGTAATGCGATGCAAGAACTCAAAACAATATTTTCATTAATAAAATCAGGTTTGTTTTGAAATTAAACTTGTTTAATCGTAGTCGTATTATAATGGTGACGACCTTTCTTTTAAAATTATCTGACGACGCCTCCTTCGACCTGTGGCAATTCTGGAAACATCCTGAAACGAGCCATTGGCCAACTTAACCAGATCTGTCCACCTTGTCGGCGTTGTTCAACGAGGATCAAAAGCGAGTGAGGTCAACTTGACGCCTTTGAAATGTGGTGCCGGAGAAAGCTTACAATCACTTCGATAGCAATGCGCACTAACGCCTTCATTTTGTTACTACTAAGAATTTGTAATAGACTGCCTAAGATACATTACCGGCAAAGAAGATGATAACAACCTGGATGAAGAAGCTGAGGCCAGAGAGGAAAAAGCCGATCTCCAACTCGATGGACTGATCAAATCAAGGACGCTATTGGATATTAGCACTGATATCCGATCTGTGGGCTGAAGAGAAAAGTGGAGAACAATTCAAAAGGACTTCCGCAGACCACAACCTCATCATGGGCAATGACCCTCAGTAACGACGTAACCGACTGAAGACGAAGAGATCACTGCACTTTATCGCGGAATCATCAGTCTCATTGGTCATCGGTATCCATAACCAACGCTTTTTTTCTGCTTCTTATGGTCCCTAATCTGACTCGAATTTCGTGCACAATATCCATATATAAAGCGGCATATATAAAGTACCTACCTTCTTAATTCCATTATTTAAACCGTCTTCTTGTTTGCTTTCCAAAGCCAATAGTCATGATGAAGATAATGGTCCGGTTCTCAACGCTTGACTTCCAATATGAAAACTGCAGCAGATCCGGTATGTCTTTCTTTAGGCAGCCCTATCAGCTAAGTCGGGATCTCCAAAAATTTTCCTACTCCCCGGATGATAGGAGAAGTCACCGAGGAAGTTTTCGGGTTCTGTGTTTCTTGCATCCTCTGGACGCGACACGCTTTTCTGATTCGCTGCAGTATCTTGCGTATGGAGAATGTGGGATTCTGAAAAACGATGGGTAGCTCATCACTGCATCTTATCCTCCAAATTAACCTGTCCATCACAGGTCTATACACTATCCGTAGCATTTTCCTGTAAAAATTGTCCAACGTTGCTCTAGCTTCACTGTAATTGTACATGCTTCATACCCAAATATCAATACGGTTCCAATTGTAGTTAAGTGTTGTTATTATTTTTGTTGATGGTATTATTGATATCGCTGTCGGCATATACATATATAGGTTGTACCAGAGCTAGCAGCAGAAACTTGGCCGATAGATTCCTGCCTATGTTATAAGTCTAAAATGTTCAAGCAACCATGACCTAATATCAATGGTTATGGAGATGTGCAATATCAAAGTTTGCATTTTTTCCCAATATTTCTGATTTATTTTTTGCAAAAAATTGAACTATCATTACAGTAAATTATGCCGATTATGAAAAGTTCATTCGCTTTAATACAAGTCAAATAAAATGATAAAAACCTTGGAAAAAATAAAAAAAGTTTTTTTAGTTGTATAGAAGCAAAGCACTTTTTCATAATCGATATAAGTTATTGTAATGATAGTTCAACTTTTTGCAAAAAATAAGTCAGAAATATTGAAAAAAAATGCAAACTTTGATATTGCATATCTCCATAACTGTTGATATTAGGTCATGTTTGCTTGAACATTTTAGACTCATGACATAGGCAGGAATCTAGCGGCCAAGTTTCTGCTGCTAGCTCTGGTATACCCTGTATAGATAGAGAGATATTTTTACTTGTCACCTGTCTCATTCTATTGCTAGCTTAATGAATTGCGAACTTCCTTTCACGAAAGAGACAAACTGTTAACAAAGAAATACAACGCATTTTGGGGTCATCGATTTATATGGCATCTGACATTGCCCTCATTCAAAAGTTCGTTGTAAAAACGATCCGAAATACTGCAATTAATCTTTATTCAAATATAGACGTCACGATTGGTCATCGGTCTGAAGAAAACGGTGCGGCTCTCAGACAGCGCTTCGCTTTTTTCGTTACGGTGTGCTTTCTACTGATTGGCTATCCCAATTAACGAGAAACCAAATTCCTCGTATGCATACGCCACTCGTCGTCCATAATGATCTCTCTTTGTGCGCATTTGGGTACACACTGGACCGACAGCCTCTCGCATTTCTTTTCTAGAATGCTGCTGATTGTTTTTTTTGCCGTTGGAGTGACTTCTGGAATGACCTCACATATTTATTTATTTGTTTACTGTAACTTTCTCCAGTATTCTCCGACGCTCGTCAATTCTGCATCTAATCCACCACGGCAAGCTGTATAAGATGAAGAAGATTCAGATGGATGGTTTGCTCCTTAAAAATGTTTTGGATCCCATTGCAGGGTCCATCATCAGGGCTGATGTGATGGGTGCGTGTTTGTCCCTGGGACAAACAGCACGCACGATTTCAAAGAGGGTTGATGAGCATAAAAGAGCATGCAAACTCGGTCATTCGGAAAAATCGGCATTGGCTGAGCACTTTCTAGATACGGGCCATCATTTTTCATTTGAGCCGAAAATCTTAGGAAAGCCCAAGTCACCACACGCGCCTGGTTAAAGAAGCAATTGAAATATACAAGCACCCGGTAAACATTAATTGGGATGACGGTCTTCAGTTAAAAACCTCGTGGTATCCGGCGCTGCAGGATAAATCAAATCGACGATCCGCACAGTCCGACATCCGTTAGTAGATACACAACACAATACATCAATACATACACACCCTGCTTTCGACACGGTACTACAATCCAGTGCTTAACCTAACACAAACTTGGACACACCCTGACTTCGGTACGATATTGAAAGGCAATACTTAACCTACACTTCAACATACACCCATCACATCAGCCCTGATAATGGACCCCGATGGGATCCGAAACGTCGGCCAGAGAAGTCACATATACACGGCAGAATATCCCAGAAAACTATACACAGAAGATGGTTTGCTCCTAGCTGTAGAAACTCTGGATCAAAAGATACCTAGATCCTGACTTGCATTATGAGCCGTGTATAATCTTGTTGACGTTACTATAATGTGTGTTCCTGTTGAAGGAATAAGAAGTATTGCCTTTCCTAGTTACGTGAAATATATAGTTCCGCCTAAACCAATGTACAGATTTTATTTTTGTCTTCACGATCCGCCAGTTATCCCCTCTGCCAAGCCTGCCTGTTACCAATACCGTTGCACGATACTCTTCCATAAAGAAACAAAGTAGGTGCTCACCATTCCTAACCTTAATTTAGTACACATCCAAATAGGTATATGATGTACAAGTATAGAACAATCTGCCCTAACAATTGGTATGCGATGAAAGAAAGAATATTTTCTAATACAAAAATAGATTATTTATTGATTTGGCATTAACTTTTTGGAATGACATGATTGATTTGTATATAAATAAAACATTTGTTTTGGCCTTCCTAAGGATCTTAGCAAGGTCAAAATTAAGATGGAGCGACAACGTCCTCAAAGACATTTCTGCCTTGGAGCTTCTGAACTGGAGAGAGCTGGCACTAGACCGAGATCAGTGGAGGAAGACTCTTGAGGTGGCCAAGACCCACCAGGGGTTGTAGAGCCAAGAGTGATGATGATGAATACATTTGTATAATGCCACTTTTGAGTTTAAGTATACACTACTAGTTTCGAGAACTATAGATGTTCTCAACTCGTTTATATTCTAGAAAATAGAACATCTGGACTTCTCCAAACTCGTAGTGAATACTTAAACTGAAAAGTGGCATTATACAAGTGTTTTATTTATATATCTATTTGAGTAACTTACTGTATAGTGGTCATAATGCTAGCCCAGTGATGGCCGGTGGTTCGAGCCCCATTCTAGGATACTATCAAGTTAGTCTTATTTTAATAGCACAAGTGTTTAGCTTATTTTTAAAATAGTAAGAATATTGAAGCGACGCGTAATCCATGTTCGCACCTCTATTTTAAAAAAGAAAAAAATATATGTAAATCAGATATCCAAAAAAACGTGAGACAGGTACTCCACAGTAAAATGAGTTGCAATAGGCTATTTGGCTCGATTACTGTAACGAAACTCACACCAAATGTATTGTGATTTCACCGGTAATCGTACTCGGATAAGAAGACAAATAGATACATAAGGAGAGCTTTTTTTTTTTTTTGAAGTCGAATGTAGCCACAAGTATATAGCTCGACCAGAGGTGCATTCCGGGAATTAAATTGTCACATCGCGCATACTCTGTACTGGATCCAGAAAAACAGTTGCTCCTAGTGATGGCATTTTAACCGGTGACATATTAACCGTTGCTTGAGATTTGGATATGATTGCTTCGGTGATTGGTAACTGATTTCTTGCGATTTGACGGGCAATATATTAGTTATCAATCATCGATACACTCAGATACAAATCCCAAATAAATGTACCGAAAATAACCGACTTAAATAACGGTCCAACTATCATTAGTTGCTCCCTGATGTTGAGAAGAAGAAAGATAATTTGACAATAAATAAAATGGCAAAACTTTTGATGACACACCCACAGCACTCAATTGACACTTCATAAAAATACGTAAGACACACTGGCGCATTATGTTATTATTATCGACCATTTATTATTGGTATATAGCTACGCATCGATAAACACCAAATAAAAACATACGATGTTTTCATTCCAAATGGAGCGCTTAATTCAAAATATACGGTACCGTTTCAAATATAAACAAATTAGATACATGAATACAAATTTGCAATCGATTTATTAAATACGTTCTTTGAACGATAGCGGAATTGTAATTTGCATTAATTTTCACATCAGCGATGACGTCACTCATAACACTCTTAAAAATATAGGTCAACGCATAATTTACTATCACCACCACCGTTACTTTTATCTTAAGTATTGGAGTACGATACCTCTTTTGGTCCACGTGTATTTTCGTTATATATAATTATTTAATTTTGGTTTTTAACATTGCAACAGAACGTGGCGATAAATTACAGTACCAAGAACGCACTGGCTTGAGAAAGTCCCGTAGATGTATTGCTTGCCCAACGTAAATTGGCGTGCGGCGAATTTGGAACTAAAACCCGCCCCGCCCGCAACCGGCGGTAACCCCTCGCCCTGTCATTCAGTTCAATTTTGTATTTGCTCGGGAGCTATGACATCTTAATTTTTTTTTTTTTAAATAGAGATGCGAACACGGAATACGTGTCACATCAATATTCTTACTATTTTCAAACTAAGCTAAACGCTTGTGCTATGAAATTAGGACTAACTTGCTAGTCTGGGCTGAGATTCGAACCCGCGACCTTTGGATCACGAGGCGAGTGTTCTAACCACAAGACCAACAAGCTACTATTTACCAATATATTTTGTCCAAAACATCCTAAACAGTCCGGGATGGTGCAAGAACAATTGCCAATGAAGTATTAAAGTTTTGCGAAGCTGAAAAAGCAAATAATGGATTTTATTATTACCGTCTGACAGTTTGACAGATAGAACGGCTGCCATTACTGCTTGGTTTCTTTAGTGCTGCCCGACCAAATTTCTGTTAAAGGCTACGACACCGGTCACCGGATATTCTGTATATTATGTATTGTGTAATGAATTTACACCCTGGCAACTTCTGTTACGCGACAGGGACGCCCTCCCTCGCACGCCAGTTTATACTGGTCGCATTCTAGTGTGACCTCACCGAGAATCGAACCCTCTGTTTGAGAATCCAGTGTCATGTCCATCATGCTATGGAGCATTTAATCATTAATTAACAAAGTTTTGTGGTGCAACATGATTAAATTATTTAAATATTCACTATACTAAGTTCTAGAGACGTGTTGTTATTGCGACTGTAATTTCGAAAGGAGCGGTCTATCTCGGCATCAGTGTGCGCAAAATTGCTTTCCATCTATTGCTCGCCAGGAATATTGCTCACTCATTGCGTGACAGGATGTTTTAGTTCTTTTTACATGAATGTAGATAATATAGACTAAGAAACACTTTTATTTAAAAACGTGTACTTACATACAGGGTTATATATAAAACATTAACAACCTCGCAGGACTATATTCCTGCTGTGATTATGAGTCGAAAATGTTCAAGCTATTATGACCTAATATCAATAGTTAAGGAGATATGCGACATCAAAGTTTGCATTTTTTAAAAATATTTCTGACTTATTTTTTGTACATTGTTGGACTATCATTACAGTAACTTATATCGAATATGAAACATTCATTCCCTTTAATACAAGTCAAATAAAAAAATAAAAACCTTCGAATTCCAATTGGAATTTTTTCAGGGTTTTTATCATTTTATTTGACTTGTATTGAAACGAATGAAATTATGAGTAGCTTGTTGGTCTTGTGGTTAGGACACTCGCCTCGTGATCCAAAGATCGCGGGTTCGAATCTCAGCCCAGACTAGCAAGTTAGTCCTATTTTCATAGCACAAGCGTTTAGCTTAGTTTGAAAATAGTAAAAATATTGATGTGACACGTATTCCGTGTTCGCATCTCTATTTTTTTTTATTAAAAAAAAAAAAAGAAAAAAGAATGAATTTTTCGTAATCAATATGAGTTACTGTAATGATAGTCCAACGTTTTACAAAAAATAAGTCAGAAATATTGGAAAAAAATGCAAACTTTGATGTCGCATATCTCCATAACTATTGATATTAGGTCATAATAGCTTGAACATTTTCGACTCATAATCAAGGCAGAATCCTGCGAGGTTTTTAATGTTTTAAAAATAACCCTGTATATTATCATTATTATTTACAAACAATTATCGTCAACTAAAAGTATTTATAAAGGTTAGATTAGGTTATCTGGTGGAGAGAAATTGCTGGCGAGCAAATGTTGGCGAGCATTTTTCAGTAATCCTCGTCATCAGTGTAATTAATTGCTAATCTCGAGTATTTTTCCATTATTGAGAATACGGATAGTACAATATTTAAGGTGTTTGGAAACGTGGTAATTCATAAGTATTTTTTGCATTTTTCGTTTTCAAAGACGTCGATTATTAATTAGTTACAACGAAACCGAGTGGAGATATTTAAATACATGACAATCGAAAAAAATTACATTTTCTATTTTGTGAATAGAAATATCCAAGATTTTTTTCAAAATACACTCAAGCTTGAGTAAATCACACAGATTCATTGATCGGGAAAAGAACTCAGAAACCTCGGTGTGAGATACCAGTGTCATGCCCACTGGGCCACGAGGATCGTCAATTTTGTAGAAGAAAACTCAAAGGATTAACCATCACATTCTCCAACGTTTCATCTCTACTGTCCACATTCCCGTTAACGACTGAAAAAACACTTCCCCTTTCGTGCCCTGCCCTATGTTGATAACACAGCATATTTAGAACAGTTATTTATTGCATCTGATGACGAGAGGAACTGTAACAATAAACAACTCAGCATGGCTTGTAGCACAAAGTTTAGTTAAGTGAATATTAAAAAATAAAATTTTCTAACGGGAAATGTCCCGTGTTTTAGCGTAGTACGTACCCTTCCGCAAACACCTGTCAGACTTGTGAATTAAACACACCTGATTTAATGTTCCGGAAGTTTATCGAAATCTCTATTAAATTTCTCGGTCAATTGGATCAGTGTGCTACGCTGTGAATAATTAGTAATGTCTTGTTTATCATGACTTGCATGTTATTATGTGATACGGTGTCGAGCCGAGACAGATGGCGTCTGATGTACAGCCTAAACATTATCTCCGTAATTGCAATTTTATAGTCAGGGTCAAGACAGAGGTTACAGCTTCTTTCCAGGCACCGTCTGTGGACCGAAACCGACACCATTTTTGACAGACGTAACCCAGATTTGATTCCAAATCTTTAATCTGTAGATATTTTTGCCTTAAGGTACAGATACACATGCTTCTTTACTGGCATGCTAATGAGCATGCCACTAATAAGCATGCCCTAACAACTGTACACACTTGCTCATTACTGGCATGCTTATTAGTGGCATGCTCATAAATAAGCATGCCCAAAGCTAACAATCAAACACACATGCTTATTAGTGGCATGCTCTTGTCATAGAATAGAGACGCTCTTGTTCAAAATGGAAACTTTGCAAACTGAAATAGAAAATTCAAGTGAACCAATAAATCAAAAAAGTTCCCGAGTTTCCATCCGCACATTTTTGATTTTAGTTTATATAACATTTTATTGTAAGATTTGAATCATTCATGCCTATTAATAAAGTTTCGTAAACATTATTTCTCACTATATTATTTTTACACAACGGTGACCGAGTATTCCGCAGACATTCGTGATTCCTATAATAAGTCACGAAAAGTAATGTTTGAGAAGATCGCATCGATAATACTAGCAGCGAAGCCCGCGAATGACATAAGCATGCTCATAAATAAGCAAGTCTGTTCACACATGCTCCAAAGATACCCCTTCTCTATGGTGAATGACAGTGGCATGCTTATAAATCAACCGGCGGTTGATTTTTGAGCATGCCACTAGGTGGCATGCCCATTTCTAGCAATGTGCGTACACACATGCCACTAATAAGCATGCCACTGTCAAAGTCGATACTGCGCATGCTCACGTGCCACTAAAGAAGCATGTGTATCAGACGCCTTATATTCAACCTGAGGTCTGACATGTTGCGCGATTTGTCCCCAATTGAATACACGGCATTATTTCTTAAACTGAGTTTGAGAAACAATGCCGTGTATTGATTTATGTACTTGGATGGCGAGCTCTCGCGAATGACGTGTCTGGGATTTCCCGTTTTTATTATATTGATAAATTTAAGTACTCAGCCATAGTTTTAGTTCAGGTATCTTCGTATTTGCGCCATTAATCAATCGATGTAATTTTTTAATTATCCTGCTATATAATTGACCATTTTTCCTGTTTTGTTGAAATACCCGCGGATTACCCTCAAAGAATGACATGTCTCGATAATGAACGAGGTTTTAGATTATTATCAGTAAAGTTCGTTTTAAAATGTCTATACAGGGTGTAACAGAGCTAGTCCACAATACTTAAAAGGTGGATTCTTGCCTTGATTATGAGTCGAAAATGTCCAAGCATCCATGACCTAATTAAACAATATAACAGTAACAAATTAAAAATCGAAAATCGTAGTATAGACACTGAAAATATAAAAAAATAATATATGGGATATATATTAATTAATTACTAACATGAAAATAAATTTAAGAGAAAACTATTTGTAAAAAAGACCTTAAATAAATATAAAAATACATCATTTTTACTCCTTTTCTTTCAACTCGTAGCGTCTGCTTGTCTACTTGTCGTCTTGTCTACTTATCTGACGAAAAAACTTTGATTCGATTTTTAACCCCGTGATCCAATCGAGCTGAAACTTTGCAAGTAGACTCGTGACGACGATCAAGAAGATCTATCAAATTTTCGTTAAAAAAATAATAATTTTGGTATAATTTTGGATTTTTAGAAATTTTATTGGTTTTTTCATACAAGTTGTATGGAGATTCCGACGCACATGGTAGACACGAAACCCGAAAATGAGAAAGGGAGTATTGTAAAAACTTGGTTTTTATGGGTTACTTTTTTTATTTAAAATATTTTTATTGTTTATACTTCGATTTTTAATGCTGAATTAAAATTAAATCTGGAATGCAATTTTCAATATGGCGTTTAGCCCCTTCAGCGATCCTATCTTTATCTGCTCAATGTTGATGAAGCGTCATCCTTTTATGATTTTTTTTATCTTCAGGAATTGGAAGATGCCGCAGGGAACCATAACCAACCATTTCGCGTATTTTTTCCATCAAAATACATACATAATTTACACATTCTTAATTAATTATTTTAATGTTTGACGAATACCTGACGAACTTCGTAACAAGCTTAATTATACATAAACAGATTTCTAAAGTTGTACAGAAGATTAGTTAAAATTATTTTTAAAAAATTAGAAACTTTTTCATATCAATTACTTCCTTAAATGTTGACATTTCACCCAAATCGTAAAGAATATTTTCTATTCAAAAATTAAATGAAGAAGACTACTTTACTAGCTATGAGACAGCCCGTAGTTAAGAAGATAAGAGTTTTCAGAAAAAAGATAGAAATATTATAAGCCCAACTCAAACCATAACATAAGAAATATAGAAACATAGAAATGAAACATATTTTTTTAAAATAAAATATTAAATAACAAAATAATAATCATAACTAGCTGTAAAAATATTTTATTTTTTATAAAAGTAGATAAAATAAACAAATAAAATAATCAATAATTTTAAAAATGTCAATATACAATGTTGCTCAATCAATTGAAAAATTAACTAGCTGTAATAAAAAAAAATACTGTACTTTTACATGTCGATTCCTAAAGAATAGCATTTATTTTTTCATATAAAAAAGAAGAAAAAAGTAAAAAAAAAGTTTTAATAAAAGAAGTCACGGACAGACAGACAACGAAATTATTATTATTGGGATAATTTTATTCCAGCGTTAACAGGTTGTATGCTTAAGATCTGGTCCGCCATATAAATCACAAGAGTTGCATATCGGTTGTAGAAAAAGAAAAGAAGAAGAAAAATAATATATATAGAGGGATAAAATATAAAAAAATAGCTAATAACTTATTAAAAAAATAATACATGCCATAAAAATACGACAGTAAATACATGTGCATGCACATATATTATAAGCTATTTTAAATTATAAATAAATACAGAAATATTAAGCAAAGTATAACAAACATAAAAACAGAAGTATCCAGAAAAGCGGAAATTCTGTCAATCCCAATTATAATAATTTCGTTGTCTGTCCGCGTGTAACGTCCGTAACTTTTTTTATAGTATTTTTTTCTTTTCTTTTTTATATAAATAAATAAATAATAATTATTCCCTAGGATCCGACACGTAAAAGTACCGCCATTTCCGACGGGCTACAGCAGGTAGCTAATTACTTGGTTTTCTCCAACGGCAAAGATTTCTTCGCATACACACAAAGTGAATAGATCGATATTGACCTCACAGAAGAAGTCCATTATTAGTCCAGTATAAATCTTCAAACGAGGATGTGCCCCGGGAGCGAGCGGTGGTAATAATTAGCATTTACCGGAAGACGAATCTCGTCTTTACCGTTAGCGGAAACGCATCCTGGACCGCGGCTTCCTCTCGCGGCAAAGGTCATTCATACTCACCTAGATCGGGACGCGCAGCGCCAGCTCTGGCAAACCTGTTATCCATGTGAAGCACGAGGCGCGGCACGACCGCCCATCCGCACGATTTATGAATCAATTCCGCGGCTGCAGCCGGCGCGAGACGGAGCCGACAGCGGCCGAGCGATGAGAGGGCGCAGCAGCCCAAAATTTAAGACAAACCATAGCTCAGGGCTTACAACCTGGCTCGAGCGATCACTCTGCACTATGCTACGTTCGCCAATCCCGTCGTAAGGACATCCACACGTTATCAAATTTATTTTAAGTTCTACGGGTGCACCAGAGCTAGCAGCAGAAACTTGGACGGTAGATTCCTGCAAACTTTACGAGTCTGAAATGTTCAAGCAACCGTGACCTAACATCAATGGTTATGGAGACATGCAATATTTACATACAATTTAATAATATATCATTTTTACACCTATCATGTACGTATAAGGGACTTCCATCCACTGTTCTCATATATTAATTAGCTTCGTCTCTGTGAGACTTCTATAATTTATCCTTAATTAATTAATCAACCATCTGGGTGAAAAATCCAGTAACTGTGTTCTTAGAACATACTTTCATAATAAATAAAGAATATTAATAATAAAAACACGCGATTTGTGTCATCTGTTCACACAGCCGCGGTTAATAAGCGATTTGTGCGCGCGAAAATAAACGTCAGTTTGACAGTTCTGGTGCCGTTCTCCATCTTTGAATATCAGAGATATATTCGCTCATTACTTTGCTAACGACGGCCGTGTTCCATGGCAAGACACATAAATGTCATTCTGTCAGTTCATTTTTGGTGAATAAATACCTACTTCTCTAAAATACTCTTTTTTTCCACCATTTCCAAATATCTCCACCAACTCCTGCCAAGCTTGGTTCTTGGCATATTTGAGTAATCCTCACACTGAAGATCCCATATCACAGGTCTTTTCTCCACTTCATCAATAAAAAATTCAGTGTCAAAGCGATCCATAACCATAGAAAAGAGAATACAATCCACGCGTGCCCCTGTTGTGACATGAAACCGTGCGGTGCCCGCAACGCGACTGAACGCTCTCGTAAGGCCCCATAGTAGTAGGATCGTGCGGGCGCCGTGCGGGTCTATTTTCTAGCGGTTGGGTTGCGGGCACCGCAGCGGTCGACTAACCGCACGGTTGTGTGTGAACGGTCACATACAAACCTAGGTAAATGAGACCCGCACGGATCTCATGCGATTCTGAATCGGCACGGTTCCCGCTGTGTCTGAACAAGCGCTTAGCCTCCTCAGACACTCATACTGAGATGGGTCACGTCTCAGTGCTAAGATAAGATTACAGTTTCCCCGTCAGGGGGAAAATCAATTCCTCGAGTGCAGTTCACCAAATGAATCCAATAAACCGATGGTAATCGAATAATTAAGATTTGAATAATAAAAGTGACATAAACAATGCAAGATTTAGGCCGGTACAGACACACACCAGCTGCACGGACCTTCCGTCGCGTCTTTTCCATCGCGAACGTCGCTACATTTAATTCCATATAATATTCGCTTATCAAACACACTACGCGGAGGCTCGGTCGATTAAGGCCGGTTGCACCATCTGAAGTAAATTTTACTCGAGTAAAATTAACCCGAGTAACTTTTCTTACCATCAGCTGAGAGTAAACTCGATTTCGGGTTGCAGAAACGTCTTTTTTACCACTGTCAAACCAACAATAAGGCTAATAGGGTGCCAAGCAGAATAAACTTCAAATACCGCATATGTCTATGGAAATTGATATATTTCAGTTTTTTACCACTTACATACTTTTGCGGTTCAAAACCAGTTCGGACAAACCACTCTATTCCATGAAACAAACCAATCAAACCATCGCTAAAATAACGCGAAATTAAAAGATTCATTTAAATGTTTACAAATTTCAATACGATGATGACAGCGACGAAATTCAAATGACAAGTTCAAAAGTACCTATATGGACAAATGTCACATTTTCAAATCAGCTGTGAGAGGGCGGCCATTTTTATAACAACGATTTTACATTTACCCACCGATATTGGAGAGTAAAAAAATGTTACTCTTGTATGTACTTCGGCGAGTAAAATATTTTTTACCATAGATGGACCAACCCGTTTTAGTAAAAAAAGTTACTTGAGTAACTTTTTTACCTTTACTTAAGATGGCGCAACCGGGCCTAATTTACTTTGCCGATTTGATGCGACGGAAAAGACGCGTAGTGTGACTCCGGCCTAAGAGTAATAATGACGCCTTTACATTGGTTATAAAGAAGATAACATAATCAAAAAAACTAAATGGTAGGTAATATTATCAAAATGTTAAGTTCAATTTAGTGTATATCAAAAAAATCATGTTGCACCACAATAAAATATAAACCTTAGTTTCTAAATCTAAAAATATTTCAACAATTATTTTTGCAATAAGTGCCCCCTGTTCGTTACGCTCGTAAAATCAAAAATAAATTATTCATCTTGTGTCTGACGCTCGAAAATGATACACAAAAGATATTCCCACAAATATTAACCGCTATTTTATGTATACATAATGTTTCATTAATTTTAATAGGATTTTTGATTCATGGCCGAAAATATTTTGTGTAATAAAAACACGACTTTGATTGCTGCGTAAATGCGATAATTTTTGAGTGAAATAATTTAACACTAGAGAAAGTAGTGGACGATTATTTTGATGGAAGTGTAGAGAGCCAGTTCTCACTTATTTTTTCTTTATCACTAATCTTTTTTTTCTACATTATGCTCATTTATTTGCTATTATACTGTCACGTGTCGTGGCTGCAGGATTAATTAATGAAAACGCTGGGATTTGATACAGGATTTATTGAATACCGATTAATTAATTATTCAAACGTACAAATGTAATGTAACGCTATTCCTCAAATTAAACTGTTTCGCAAATTTATCACTCGTAAGTAGACACTTTATATTCACTATAACACTTTATTCACTATTCATTAGAATATTCCATCAATTTCCGCACTTAATAATTTCGCTTCGGTTTATCTCGCTACGTAAGAACTTTCTAGAATCGCTGTCGAATTACCGCTCGCTCGGCACCACTGGCTTCTCGCCGCTACCGCTCGCTTGGCCGGACTGACCCGCCGCCCGCGGCTACCTTCGCTTCTGTTATCGCAGTCAGACGCGCACGGAAAATAATTCTAAAACTTGCTACCGCGTGTCGTATTTATAGTGGCTAATGCTGTTGTCGAAATTCCGAGAGGCTTCCCGCGTTTTCGAGAAGTACCTCGCGTTTTCCAGACTTTACTAGCAAGTACCCGTAATTTCCAGATTTTTCTGGAAAGTTGCAGACGTCACTCGAAAGTTGGAGGTGATTCTAGATCCGTCGGTAGTATTGTGCCAACTTCAAACAACTGTCACTTTGACAGAAGTGCGCGACTCCTTTTAGCCTCGTTACAATACTTTTTAAATTTCTTTATATTAGTTTCGCCGATATACGTGTGTGTAGAAATGTCTTGGAAGTGAAAATTAACACACTTCCCGTTATTCGATCGAACTGAAATTTTGCACGTCGACTCGACGTCGATGACAACGCATTTTGTCGGTATGCACAGTTTTGTGGTTGTTTTCGTTTTTCGCGAAAACAACCACAATGAAAACTCGTCGAACGAGAGCTCGATCCCGAAAATTCCAAGATTCCTAGATGGGCGCAGCCCGCCTGCGGGACGTCTCTCCTCCTCAGAATTGAGTCGAATTTCAGCTTTTTTCATTTTAATTCGAAAAACCACTTTGCAACGCTAAGAACTTTGCGAGTTTTCGTCCGATCCTGAAATGAAAACTTTTCCTGAGATCCTCTCTGGAACCTGATTTTTATTTTATTTTCATTTTTAGACTCTTTTTCATTTGCAATTAAACATGGTGTTTAAGAAAAAAATCGAAAATATGAACGGCCGTCTTTCTTTCATATGTTGGAATTTGGCGTCTGTCTCTTTTTCGCGGCGGGACAAAAATAAAACCCATTTTTTGGGCTTTTTGTACCCAGCGCAATATTTCTGCGACTGTTTTCATAATTTGAATGAAATTCAAAAATTACGTTCGAATAATAGTTTTCCTATGTTTCAATTTTTTTACCCCCTCCAGTTTTCTTGATTACCACCGAATAACTAAATTTTCTGTTTTTTTATTAATATGGTTTAAAAAAATCCTAGCGAGGTGCGACAACTTCCTACACACAGCGAGCGATAGTGGACGTCAGGTCTACAGGAAATTTTTATTCCGAATGGCGTTCGTTTTTTAAAAAGAAAAAAATAAATTTCAGGACAAAAAAAAAATTGCCCCACTCTTCAAAAAAAAGATTACGATATTGATATAGATTACAGAATTCTGTTGTTGATGGGGGGAAAGCCCACGCTTTTTTTGGGGTCTGAGACAAAAAATTTTTAGCCAAAAATTTATTTTTATTTTTCATTACATTTAAATAATAGTAATAAAAATAATAAATGAATAAAATACAATTTTCTACTTTTTAGTCTACTAGTAATAATACTCAGCGTATAAAAAAACTTCGGTTGAAAGCTAGCGCCATCTTTCAGTGAGCTCATTAACTAATTTCCCATATAAAACTTTGATTAATCAATTATGGTGGATTAATGATTATTTAGTAGATAAACCCGATAAATGATTTATGTATTATAATTGAGAATACATTTGTGCGAAATTTCAGCTCGATCGAACATTCGGAAGCGGGTGATATAACGATTAGAAGATTCCGTGCAGACAAACAGGCAAACAGATGAGCATGCTAAAAAAAGATCCAAATCCATATCGCTGTTATTTTCACATCAAAATTAGATAAAAACCAGAGTACTGTCAAAAAACACCAAAATAGCACACAACGCATATCAGACCTGTGCTCGGACACATAGGTACTCACTAAATTGTGTTTAAATAAAAAAATATATCATCATCATCATCACTTTAGACTCTAAAACCCCTGATGGGTCTTAACACATCAAGAGTCCCGCACTCATCTCTGTCTTACGCCAGCTCTCTCAAGTCCAGAAACTCCTAGGCAGATATGTCTGCCCATCTTAATTTTTTGGATAAAAATGATATATTAATTTAAAAATAAGTATTACGAATTTTTTACTGCTAGGCTTAATTTAATAGCAGACAGTGCACTGTTTTATATATGTGAAATAAATATTATGAAAATTTCTTAAACAATTTTCGTGACAAAAACTGAAAAAACACGATGAAATAAATCTTATTCTATCTTATTTTTTAAAATGAATCTCGTTTTACTTAATACATCTGGGCTATTATTATATTCTTTACTGACTGTTAATATCACAAGTGTGGTCCATTAAGGGGTCCTTAGCCTTACCCCTGTGCCATTAACCCTCCGCGTACCATGGCAGAAAATACCCTTACGTATCCATGGTATCTAATAATAATAATAATAGTTATTTATTTATTTATTTATGGGAAACTAACAGTGTATATAAAGAGATTATACATGATTATTGAACAGTAAAGAGACCATCTTATAAGTTTCCACAGAATTAACCTGTTGTGTTTTAACATAAAGCAACAATAACTTGAATTATAGAATAAAAAACAAAAAAGTGAAAGTTTTAAGTTATGGACAAACTATGGGAGTCAAAGAATTAGAGGTAAAAGGAGAATAAGGAATGGATAGGAAAGGACAAATCTACTTAGTAAAAAGGACAAGAGATAAGAATAAAAAGAAGTGCAAAAGATATATGTATAGCATAAAGATATCTGATCAATACATCTGCATATATATATATACGAGGTCTGGGCAAAAAAAAAAAGTTAATTAAAGAAAGATACAAGATAAAAAATTACATATACGAAGTCAGTTCAAAAGAAAGAAGATGGATTTAAGAAGAGGAAAAAAAAGAAGGTTTATGACCGAGGTGAATATCCAAGAGTTTTAAATTCATAGATCGATGAATTGAAAAGATCCAAGTCGCTGATTATAGAGTTGAACATTATTAATATATAGCGTCGTTTTCGCGAGTACCTACACACCTCAAGATCGCTTTACACAGAAAATTATCTTAGAAAACAACTTACCGCTAAAAAACTTATTTACTATTACTTATTTATTAGGTGGCATGCAAGAAATGGAATTAACGATAAATATTATAATAGTTGGGAGTGCCTGGAAGAATTAGATGTTTTCGCGGAGTACGCACTAGGAGTGGAAAACATTAGCTAATGTTATAGTAGTCTAATTCCACAGGGTGTAACGTATTTCGACCTCATGCCGAAATCGGGTGATAGGCCAAGTCATAATAGTTATCAGAAAAATATTTTAAAAAATTAAAAAAATAAAGAAAACAGTCAGTTAAAACTGCGCAAAGTATTGATTTTGAATACTTGGTTTGGTCAAAAATTGACATTTTCTTCCAAGCTGGAGTAGTTGGCTTTGAATTTTGGACAAAAGTTTATAGAAGCATTATTCAGGATTACATAGTAATAAAAAAATAATAAAAATAAATATTTGTAGCAACAGGAGTGAAAAGATCGTCACAGGGTGTAGATTTTTGATTTTTTTAAATGCTTATAATTTTTAATACATGACTTAGATTTTTTAAAATATTTTTCTGATTATGATTAACTAATATAACTTGGCCTATCACCCGATTTCGGCTTGACGTCGAGATACGGGACACTCTGTATAGGTTTTTATAGGATTGTCTAAATGAATGCGTCTTTAGTTGTTTTTTGAACTGTGGTAGGCTGTCTCAGTTTATTAGGTAGTTTGTTCCATAACTTTGGTCCAGCCACCGCGAAAGCACGATCACCGAAATTAGTTTTGTGGACGCGATTTTCTTCAGCTAACCTATTTGTATTAGATGTTGATTCCTGGCGAAGTGTTAGTTGTCTGTTATTTGCGGAGAATGGAATGCAGATGTCGGTTATGTATTGAGGGGCCATGTTATGAATGGCCTTGAATATTGTAAGGCAAAGCTTATATTCAATCTTCTATGTACATCTAAGCCAGTGAAAGTTTTGAAGATGTTGTGGGATGTGCACAAACTTCTACCTATCTCATGATGATACTGCGAAGAACTAAGGCTTTTTCCGTTGTAAACTTCAGTGGTATTCTCACAGTAACGGTATTTCACAGCCGGTAAGAAAATTTTAGTAAAAATTTTCTGGGATATTCTGAAGTGTGTTTACTACCTTACTGGGCGACGTTTCGGATCCGATTGCAGGGTCCATCATCAAGGCTTATGTATTTCTTTCAGTATTGGCTTTCAATACTAAAATTTTCCACACGGTTTAAGAGTTTTTTTTATTTTTTTTTATTGTTAACAAAAATTATTTACTGGAAGAAATCATGACGATTTCTCACTAGACTGTTCTAGAGAAACCGCCTCATATTTTAATGCATTTTATGTGTTTTAAGGTAAAATACCATAAGCAGTACAAAAAGAGCAAAAGCAATAAACATCGTAAAATAAATCAATATTAAAAAAAAACAGTATAAAAGAAACGAAACAGTATTAAAAAATAGTAAAATAAACAAATGAAGTAAATAAAATAAACAGTATAAAAAATACAAAACAAATTAAATAAATTAGAAAAAAATAGTTTGATTTTTTTAATATAATTTAAGAACATAAAAGCATAAATTAATATATGATAAGATCAAAATAGATGCAATTTTGGAAAACACTATAAGTTCGGAATAAAAAGTAACCCATAAAAACCAAGTTTCTATTATACTCCTTTTCTTTGTAAAAATATAACAACAATTAAAGACGAATTAAAACATATAACATAACACTAAACTTACAGTAATTTAATATATTTCTAAAATGTCAGATGTTTTGAGCTTTGATAAGACATTTCACGCTTTGAAGATTAAATTCTAAAAACATTTGTCAGTCAATTTAGATTTTCGACATTCGTAGTGAAGTACCGACGGAGTAATTCAAATTTGAAAATAGTCCACGACGTTATCGGGCCGCCGTTGCTAATCAAACTTTTCTAATGATTCCAATTTGAAAAAACCAATAAAATTTCTAAAAATCCGAAATTATAGGTACTATAATTATGTATTTTTTTTAACGAAAATTTTATAGATCTTCTTGATCGTAGCCACGAGTCTACTTGCCAAGTTTCAGCTCGATTGGATCAAAGGACAAGGGTCAAAAATCGATCCAAAGTTTTTTTTGACGGCAAGCCGGCAAGCAAGCAAGCAGACGCCACGAGTTAATATAAAGGGAGTAAAAAATAAAGTTACAATGTAAATTGTTTTCAGACCAATTTGTTATATAGATACCGTAAAAACTCCTTGTGTTCTCTCATCCATTCATCCAATTTTTTTTTTTTGAAGAGACTTTGTGTTATGGAATTTGTTTTGACTTAGAGTCCAGGAGGTTGACAAGTTTCGGTGCTGTAGATACAGGAAGTGTATATTTGTTATATCACACATATCCTCTAAATATTGAATATTTAATGTGACATATTGATATATATGGTCATATCATCCGTTGTATTCATCCAGTCCCATTCAATACGGCCACCGCCTCTATCGCTCTGACCAAAGATTAAATTAAAAACATATATACAAGATGTAAAATGGCTATTCTGTAATATTCTACAGGCAAATCCTCCCTTAATTATAAGCCCAAAATACTTTTGCATGAATGTCCTAATATCAATAGTCAGAATCTTATATTCAATTCAATTCTAACTAACTAACCATCATGCCGTTTCCTCGCAGGGGCAGGCAGAGAGGATTGAACGCCACACTCTTCTATCCTGGCACACCACTTTTGCTTCGGCCGCATTCATACATCTTCTCATACACGTTCTACGGTTGTTGCGGCTTTTATCAGGGCCATCCTCAAATACTTGTAGTACCTGATCGTGCCAGGTCTTTCGCGGACGCCCTCTATTCCTGTTGCCTTCAACACTCGCCTCATATATTTTCTTGACCATCCTTTCCTCGTTCATACGTTCCACATGACCAAACCATCTCAGCACTCCTTTCTTAATTCTATCTACCACACTACAGCCAGTATTGCATTCACTTCTAATTTGTTCATTCCTCACTCTATCGACCAAAGATATTTAATAACATGTGCATTACAAACAAAGTATTCAAGGCATACATATTATGAGCGTATACATATATATCAAAATAAAAATATTTAATTAATTAAAAATAAAATTAAATCTGGTCAAAGGTATAGAAGAATCCAGCTTCGGAAAACCCCTTCAGACACATGGAATATATCAATACCCAAAGCGATATTGATCAGCATAGCGGTAGCTCTTCCAACAGGCATAACCATCGGCAGGTTGGTCCTGTATATTGGAATGTGAAACAGTCTATGCTGACGATGTCTAAGGTATCAGGAACATACAAATTTCAGGATTATCGATCACACCTCGCAACAATTGATAAAAATGTGTAATCAAATACACATTACTTCTAGTCTCTAAACTATTGTAGGCAAGCGTACCCTGGAGAAACTCGGGTGGGTAGAGCCAAGGATAATGCCCGTAGTCTCTCATATAGAGATATCTCAGAAACTTCTTTTGGACTTTCTCCACCACAAGAGAGTACTTACTCTAATGTGGCCCCCAGATCATCGAGCTACTCTCGAGTCTACTTCGCACCAAGGAGTTGTAGAGTTCTCAGTAGGCGGGTATTCTCGAAAATCCTGGCAGTACGCAGAACAAATCCTAACATTCTCAAAACATTACCACTAATCGTCTCCATGTGATCGTGAAATGTTCAGTTGCTCACAAATGAAACACCCAGATCTTTAACATTCGATGTTCTTGTCAGTTTTGGTCGTTCATTTTTTATCGATAAAATAGAGTTTTTTGGGCCATAGTGAAGGATGTAACCGAACTATAGCCGTATATAATTGTGCTATTTTAGTATGCTAGCTAAAATGGAAATGGGCTGGGAATGTTGCAAGGCAGGATGCCACAAGATGGACCCCTAGTGTTCTGAAGTGGAGACTTTGGGAGAATAAAAGAGGCGTTGGAGGACCTCAAAAGAGATGGGCCGACGATGCTGCTGTAGGGGGGAAGATATGACTACAAGAAGCAAACAGCAGAGAATAATGGAACGGTATGGAAGGGGCCTATATACAGCAGTAGAGAGATGAAGACCGAAGAAGAAGAAGATAACTGTGCTGCACTTTTGTTTAGCCTAATATAATAACAAAAAATATGTATTGTTTGATTCGCGAAAGGCTGTATGTAATATTTTCTTCTATCGATTTGATTGGATACATTTTTAAGAATTTGTCTTGCTTGTCAAAGAAAACTGGACGTGTTTGCCAACAACTTTATAATATTCAAATATATTTTAAATTTTAATTGAAAGATTACTAGTATTTGTCAAATTGGACTTAAATAATTGATTTGTATTTGTTTTGATTGTTGGGTTGAGTCAGATAACTAAGTATTTAACATTTTTATTATATTATGACTTTCTAAGCTTGCGCTATATATAGCTTTTTACTCTATATTATTTTATAATTTTTTTATTATATTATGTTTTCCTTATGCTTCTGCTCTGTTATATACTTGCTTTTTACTTTATATTATATTATATTATATTTGTATTTGTATTTTCTTTCCACTTTATGTCATTATTATTTATATGTTATAATTTTTTTCTTTAAACTATCCATTACATAAATGTACACTTTATCTATTTGTTTGTAAAAGCCCTGTAGGGCGTTAATAAATAAATAAAAAAATATAAAAAATGCGAAAGGGTAAGTCTGGAGGTCGCTGGCTCTCAGTCTAGTAGCTACGTTAGGGTTAAATGATCTGTGTGTACGTTTGTGTGTATGTGTGTGCGCGTGTGTGCGTGTGAGCCCTCAGTGACAAGTGTGAGATAAAACAAAGTTGTTTTATCTGAAGTGCGTCACATTTGTGTCGGTAATTTGTGGATCGGATGTCGCCCGCCGAGGGGCGCGACCCGTCCCGCTGACGGGACAGGATAAAGCGTTCCATCGCACTTCTCTTCTCCTCCCTTCCCTTCTCTCATCTCGTCTCGTCTTCTTAAAATTTATTTATTTATTCTTAAAATAGGTAATATTTCCCAATATAGAGGGTGTACCAGAGCTGGCAGCAGAAACTTGGCAGGTAGATTCCTGACTATGTTGTGAGTCTTAGTTAAAAAAGTTGAACTATCATTACAGTAACTTATGTCGATGATGAAAAATTTATTCGCTTTGATACAAGTCGAATAAAAAGATAAAAACCGTGCAAAAATTGAAAAAAGTCATTTTTACAAGGTTTTTATCATTTTATTTAAATTTGAAATTGAATTTTGAACTTTATTTAAGCAAATGAATTTAGTTCTTTAGTTAGCTCTTCTTCTCTTCTCTCGATATTCCAGTTACAACCACCCTTACACCAGTAACTTCGGCTCATTTTTTCAGCACCTAACCATTATTTATATTTGAACATAAATGCTTATTAATTTTTGATCAGTATCAACTTTATTAAAAAAGTAGTCCGTTGTTACTTCACCTGTCAATGAGAGATTCTGTTTCTCTCGAAATTCATCTTTTCATTTAAGAAAGACAATCGAATTAGTATATGTAAGCCGTGCGTACGACGCACATTGTTTCCTTGTGTTGGTATTTACGGGTATAAACACTACCACAACGAAACAATTCTCCTCGTACGCTACATATACTAATTCAATTGTCTTTCTTAAATAGAGGGAGGTCTACCTAGTGAAAAAAATATAAAATATTATTAAAATCAGTAGAGGTAACAAGATTAATATTATTTATATCATATCTTTAATAAACTATCGTCATTTATTAGTTTTCTTTGCATTCATTTCAAACCGAACAATTTTTCTTAAAATATGCAATTTACTACATTACAACAGCTAAGTGCAGAAACATTGTCTGTATACTGCTCCAATAAGCTAAAAGGCAGTAAATCCATACTTTTACGAAAATGTTTTTTTGTGTTTTTGGATACTTGAGTTTTTTTCCACCTTTCTTATAAGCTTGTTTGCCGTATTTCCATCAACACATTAAAATATAAGCATTTTAAATTTGCAGTATATCCAACTGGGGTATGTAACATATAGCTTATTTGCAGTTGTAAATGATTAAACTATATGCCTCAAATAATAATAAAATAATCTTTATTATCTATATTTTTATTTTATTTTTTATTAAATTTATTTGGTATATGTACAAACTTAAGAGTGACTGTATTCAATATAATATAATTAATACACGCTTACCCACTTTTAAATGATAATTTATATTCGTGTTTAAAAGTGGGGGGCATTGTCATATACGTATATATATATATTGTTAATGTAATCGTTAGTGTAAGACATTAGAGTAAGATATAGACAAGATAGAGTAAGATATAGCATAAGTAAGATATAGACAAAGAAACATTAGATTAATTTATAAAAATTAAGACATTAAATTAATTAAGTAAGATATAAACAATACAAAAATGTAAGACATTAGATTAAGTAAATAAGATATATACAAGGAAACGTTAATTTAGAAATTAAGAAGGTATTGTAATAACATTTAAAAGTATGTATATATTGATTGTTTTTGGTAATTTTTTTTAATTGCGTTAATGTGATTGTTTTTGCAGAAAATTTTTCAATTTAGTTTTGAATTTTCTATAATCTTTTAATATATAATAATAATTAATTCAATATCTATTGTCTGAGCGAGAAAAATAAATTAATATTCATTTGAATGATATAACTGGCTGCATTCACGTTTCCTTTTTTTTTTTTTTTTTACTCAGTAATTTGTTTAATGGGGATAATAATGTTTTTTAGCTTAGTGGGGCAGTGCAGTATTACCAAGTTATCAGAAACTCGAGAATATTTTTTGGTCAATTGATAATCACATCAATATTTTAAAGGGTGGGCAAATATCTACCCATTTAGAATTGAAATTACATAAGTTTATCGCTACTTACATTTTCTGTGGGCGTTGAAGGTTAGTTTCAATGAGAGGCGTTTTCCCCTGATCGTTCGATTATTCTCCGATTAGCGAAAGCCTTTTTTTACGACCACAAAGGGGGCGTTTGCAACAATCAGCCCTGATAAACTAATTCTGTATTTTGTAATTTATTATTAATGCCATTTGGGGCTTTTCCAAAAAATAAAGGTAAGGTAATGCATGTCAAGCAATATCACTAATAAAGTAAATGTCAGGTAAGATATAAGTATGCCGTCCTATATTCTTAGTACCCTTCCATAGATTGAACTGTCTAGGTAATCAATACAGCTCTGTTACTATATTTAGAGCTCGTAAATTATGCACATGCAAAAGACAAATCTACTTATCTTCTATTTTATGGCTTCCCTACATACTTAATCTATTATATATTGTATTATGTTGCTAATATTCTTTCATTTTTTTATTTTGTTGTTGATATTCTTTCATTTTTTATAATTTTCTTCTTATATACTTAGATAGCTATGCTATTTGAATACGTTGTGTTTCATATTACGTAAAAGCCTTGAATTTTCAAGGCGTGTATTATGAATAAATAAATAATTAAGGACAGTACATAGAATATTAATAATAATATATAGCAGTCATAGTAAGTAGGTATAATATAATATAGACACAGTAGGCATTAGTAATATAATGCACGGGTATAGGCACAAGAAAACTTCATATGCCACATCAAACAATTCACACAGAGACCTTCAAAAACTGGCACATAAAAATAAGCGAGATGTCAGTAGTTATTTGTTAATTAGAATACCTTTCTAAAAACGACTACCCTTGAATTATTCCAGCTTGAATTATAACATTATTTCTTTAAGTCTCAACAGACGAAATAAAGGGGTCTTTCAATTTGGGGATTGAGATGTTTGAATTTAATTAGATAAGAGGCAAAAACGTCTAACTTCTCAAGTCTGTTTGCTAGTCTAGGAAGTCTTTGCAGTGGTGAACTGAACAAGTAGTTAATGGCAGTTTCCAAGGCAAAACCTGCATAACTGCTAGTTTCGCGGCAAGCAGATATGTCCCAATAGATGAAGACAATTGTCTCCAATTTTTCAAGACAGCAAAGGAATTTTTGATTTATTTTAATGCATTTTTGTTGATTACAGCCGGGTGTGCCTATACAAGGGCTAGTGTAAGTATATAAGAACAATGCAGTATCTAGCATTGTCAGTGGTTTCCTTCCGTTTGCGACAGACGATGAGGTGCGGAATCCAGTGTTATAAAATATGCCACGTCCAACGCAAGGCCTACCCAACCGACAGCACTTCCTGCGGCACCAGAATAAATTGGAGGCTCATTCATGGCCATAATGGTTCTGGATTTCATCGTATTCGGTGCTAGTTTTACATAGATATTTTATTTTATTTTTTTATTATTTATTACCTATTAATAATACAGCATTTACAACAGTGTCCCCCTCACTAAGAAAATCTTGTTTCGAGCCTGAAGCGATACGCAACAACACTGTCCAACACCCATTCTTAATTCCTACTCTACGAGTACTTTACTATAATTCTCACAATAATAATCTAAAATATCATATCACTTTATTTCCTTCTTTTCTCCTCTACGCCAAGCACCCCCAACCACTCCACAATGCCTCTTAAATATTATGCCATTAGCTGCATCTTTTATTTCCATTGGCAGTCTGTTATACACTTTAGTGGAGTAATAAAGTAATTTTTATTTTTGACGTGTCTCGTGGGTTTAGACTGTTGTGTGCTTTGATAATTATAAGAATTTTTATAATGGTGGGTGAGTAATTTTTTTGCATATATTTTCCAGATTGTCGAATTCTTTGAATATTTCTTTTGAGCTCGTTCGAATTGGAATATTAAGTATTAATCTTATTAAAGCCTTTTGTGCTCTAAAGTTGCGCCTCCCCATCCTATTATGCCATATTCTAATATTGCATAGTGCATAGTTATTCTTATGTCTTTTTGACTATAAAGTTTGGTTAACTGGTATAAATATATTTGAATTGTAAAAAAATATATAACTACGCGAGATCTGAATAAGGTGTGTTTGCTACGCTAATTGTATATATTAAGAGTCAAGGAACTCTTTCTAAATTGTGTTATCGAGTCCTTGTTTTGGATCTGAATTGTTTACATAATATTGACACGGATCTCGTGGGGAACAGGTCTTTGACCGATGACATCCTTTACCTCCTTTGTATTAAACGTTAATATAATATATTCGTTCTCTTTGTTTGTATAGTTGCTATATGACCAATGGAACTATATAATATAAACGTTTGGAAAGTGCTAAGTGACGAATGAAACTAGATAATATAAACGTTTGTATAGTGCTATATGATCAATAGAACTAAATATAAACGTTTGTATAGTGATCTAAGACCAATAGAACTAGATATAAATGTTTGTATAGTTTGTATAGATATAAATGTTTGTATAGTGTTATATGACCAATAGAACTAGATATAAACGTTTGTATAGTGTTATATGACCAATAGAACTAGATATAAACGTTTGTATAATGCTATATGACCAATGGAACTAGAAACAAAAGCGTCATTATCACTTTTGATCATATATATTACCATCAATATTATTAATTTGGTTCAATAATATTAATTTGGTGAAACTGCAATTTACGCTTAAATTGTGCTTGAATTTTCTTTAAAGAAAATCACACATCAAAACATCCACATTCGTGAAATCACATTTCACGAGTGTATAGACTATACGTGGGGTTTAAAAGCAAAAGCAAGCAAAAACAACACACATATTTTTTACAATAAAACATTTTTTTAAATTTTCTTTACAAACCTAGTCTCTTCAAGTAAATACGTGTTTTTGTAATAATTCGCGACTTATTAACTAGAACTTAACACTTATTTAATTTGATTTTTTCATAATTATTTCATAATGGACATTTTGTCGTAATTTTTTTAAACAAGTCAAACTTATTAGAACCAGTCGTGAAATCAGACCGTGTGCCACCAATAAATTTATGTTAGTTCGTGTCTACATATTTTGGGAGTGTCAAATATGGTGTCAAGTCATATTTTCGCGTAGAATTATCGATTTTAAAGCATTTTAAATGACAAAAAACTACTTATTTCTGTAGATTCAATGGCGTTTTTAGGTTTTCATGGCCGTTAAAAACTGGTTAGAATTTTTGGGATATTCCGCCGTGCGTACGCGATCTTACCAGCCGAAAATTCCCATTAGAACTTGACCGTGTACCAATAAATTTATGGTCTACGGGTATCAGCGAGCTATGTTATAATTGTATCCGAATTTCTCTATTTTAGAACTCGGCTCGTGCTACAAAATAAGACTGATCTCGCCTCCTCTGGCAGATTTGAACCCTTGACCTTTGAGTCCAAAAGCGGTCTCCCAACTCCACAACGCGGACCAGATAAGGTCTAATATTCTGGAAGGGGTGACCATCTTGTGGAGCGACAAAACTATCAAACATTAATCATCGTAAACACATCATCAATTCCAGAAATGGTGCTGAGGCCGTGGTGTTCTATTACCACTGCACCAGAGGGGTCTGTCCCCGCGGCGGGGGGGAGAGGGAGAGGGAGAGGGAGAGGGAGAGAGGCACCACCCCCCTCCTTCCCGCCCGCCCCCCCCACCTCCCGGGGCGATGACCCCGGCCCGTGTGCCACTTATGGCGCTAGTGATGGGCAGCCAGACTCGATCGGTAGCGTGTTGCATCGACATCGCCATTATTTTACGACACGCGGGGTACAAGAGCAAAGGCAGCAATGTCCAAAAAAAATTAAAAATGTTTTGAATTCTCGCAGTCCCGAGGATTGCTAATTTAAAATGTACAGATTCTATGAATCTATCCCTTCCAAAATCATGTCTCTTGTAAATGTATAGGCTATGCTTTCTACTGTTCTTGAATTCGGTGTATTAAAAATTAGTAATCCTCGATGACTACATTATATATTTTTTTATATTGCTGCATTTGCTTTTATACCTCACAATTAATGATTGTGTATTTATTTATTTGGATAAAATGTTATTTATATCAGTATACAACCACTAAAAATTACTTTTCTGTCTACCGGTTTCGAGACGTAACCCGTCTCTTCGCCAGGACAACCACTATACTAGCATGACGAAGACGTGGGTTACGTCTCGAAACCGGTTAACAAAAAAATAATTTTTGGTGGTTATATACTAACATAAATAATAATAACATTTTGTTAAAATGTCTGACCACAAATTTAATGCTTGAAATGTTTATTTGGAATTTAATGGAGTTATTCAGTGAGTCACTTAGCTAGTATCAAAACCTTCGGGAAGTTCTTAATTAAATTTTGAATAGAAAATATTCTTTACACTTTGTGTGAAATTTCGATACTTACGGAGATAAGCGATATCAAAGTTTGAATTGTTTAGAAATATTTCTGACTTATTTTCTGTAAAATTTTGTACTGTCACTACAGTAATTAATTGAATAATAAAAATTTATTCGCTTTTATACAAATTTTATATAATGATTACAACGTTTCATTTTTAATGTTTTGTAATTTTTGTCATTTTTCAGGCGCTATCCGGCAGGCTGTTAAAATATTTTTTTCATATGTTTTGACATTTGTGCTGTTACTAATTCATGTTCGAAAATATATTATAAACCTTCGAAAATAAAATATTTCACGCTTATATCTAATTAAATCTAAAATAAATAAAAATATAAAATTTAATGCTTAAAACCTGTTTACGCATATACTCTACAATTCGATATTTTTTTATGTGTAAAATTATATAAAGCGACAAAAATAAATATAATATTATAAAATTTAAAGCTTAAAACCTGTTTAGGCATATATGTACTATATAATTAGATTTTTTTGTGATATTTAAAATGATATAAAGCGACAAAAATAAATGTAATATAATAAAATTTACCTTATTAACCTTAACCTTAAACCTTAAACCTTAACCTTAAAAAGCTTAAAACCTATTTAGGCAAATACTCTATAATACGATATTTTTTTGTGAAAAAACTATTTGACGTAATTATAAAACAGAATGCCATCGGCAACTGCGTCATTTATTGGCGCATTTCATACTTTGGAATTTTTATTTTTAAATAATAATTAAGGTATTTTTAAATTTAAAAAAATTATTAAGTCAGTATAGCCTCAAAATACGAGAATAAATAGAATATACTGTTTAAAATCATCTCCTTATATAAATAAAAAACGTATTAAAATAAACAAAAAACGTAAAAATTTCTTGCAAATTTAAAATATTATAACTTTATTAATATTGAATATTTCTTGATTTCTTTGGTAAAAATTCTAGATAATGAAGTATACTTTATACGTATAAAAAACATATTATACCTACATATAAATATTCATAAAAAATTAGCGCCGCCTAGGACACTAAAAACGATTTTTTGTCGCGGCCTGTCGATAAATGCTTATATTTGATTAATTAATAAATAAGCGTCCTTGAGGTGAGTATTCGCGAAAACGGCGCTATATAAGTGATCCAATTATTATTAATGTCCAGTTTATTACTTATATATAATAACAAAAGTTCTACTTAAGTTATTGCCCTAAAAAATTGCAGCCTAGCAGCATATATTCTCACATAAATAAATAATAAAAACCCACATTTTCGTAAAAGAAATATGCATTTGCAGTGAATGTGCCGCCTTAAGTATATCTTCTTCTTCATGTGCCCTGTCGGGTCCCACCGACGTCGGCGATCACCTGGGAGAAAGTTTCCCTGTCCAGCGGAACAGCTCTTCCACGCTTCTTCTCCCGGTCCACTCTCGGATGTTTCCAAGCCAGGAATGCCGCCTCCTTCCGACCCCTCTGCGACCCTCAATCTTCCCCTTCATGACGAGCTGAAGGATGGAGTACTTTTCGCCTCTCATTATATGACCAAAGTGTGAAATTTTACGGAGCTTTACTGTGTTCTGTTTGTATTTGCTCTGCGTATGACTTCAATATCAAGTATATATTTATGACAATTCCTCACTCGGAAAATTTTTTGGGGGGCCCCCAAGAAAGTGGTGACCCTAAGCTAAGCTTTGTGTATCTTCAATTCAATTTATTTGATAATATGTACATTACAAACAAAATGTTTGAGGCGTACATATTAGGAGGTACTTATATATCAAAATAAAAATATTTAATAAATTAAAAATAACATAAAACCTGGTCAAAGGTGTAGGAGTATCCCGCTTCGGAAAACCCCCTCAAACACATGGAATATATCAATGCCCAAAGCGATTTTGTTCAGCATAGCTGTGGCTCTTCCAACAGGCATAACCATCGGCAGGTTGGTCCTGTATATTGGAATGTGAAATAATCTACGCTGACGATGTCTAATGTAATTATCAGGAACATACAAACCAATGCTCCGCATAATTTCAGGATTATCGATCAAAAATGTGTAATCAAATACACATTCCTTGTAGTCTCTAGACTATTGTAGCCAAGCATACCCCGCTATATCTTATACGTAAGTAAGCATATCTTGTACGTAACTCCCGCACTGCTCGCGGGTGTGACACGGGCGATGCGTCGATGAATGCCGATGGGACGGCGCGCCCATCCCTAGGCGGAATAGTCCCTACGGCCGCTAGCTCCGATCCAGAGGCCGTAGACACGCGGAAACAAAAAGAACGGAGCGCAACACGTGTCAGCCCTAGCGCGGGGGTACCACCGCCGCAATAATAATAATAATGTGACCCCGAAACTCCCACTTGTTGATTGGGCAACGCGGCGCTTTATGTGTGGCCATTTCCAACGCGAGGCGAGGGACGCGCGATCCGAGAACCGCCAGATTCCATTAACGGAATCGTTCCTATTTCGATTCGAAATTGTCAAACCTGATGCGCGATATGGAGCCATGGCGCTCACGGGCGCGTATATGTTAAAAATCAAAATAATATCAATATTTTTACACTCCCATTTTTCGCACATTGTGCATTGCTTATTTCTGTTATACTTTTATTATTTGACGCTTAATTTCTAGGTTATCAATCTATATCATAAATAAATGTCTTGCGCATGTAACAAAAATATTTATTTTTTCATCAACGCCCTGCCCTAGTGGGCTTTTACAGTACTAGAAAATTAAAAGATGTTTATATACTCGTACCTAACATAAAATACATTTTACAGTAAATAATTAAAAAATAATAATATAAATAAAATATATTTTAGATAAATGAATGATTAGTACACAAGCAAACAGTAATAACTAGAAACCTTTAAAAAGTTAGTAATAGAGTAAAATAAAGATAATTAAACCAATACACCAGATAAATAATGAGATAAAATAAATAAAATATTAAATATAAAAGATAAAATCAAAATATATTTAAAAGGGAAATGAACAATAATTAAGACACTTTAAAATAAATCAATATATTAGGTGTACCCATAAGTAATCAATTATTTCAGTGGCAACAAAATAAAGAATTTAACTACATTTAATTTTATTTTTAGTCGATTTAATCTCCATCGTATCTAGGACCTTTCGCCATCTTGTTGGTAGACTTTAAAAAAAAATATGCTTCTAGGTGTTTTTAAAAACCCTATCGGGCGCGCATTTCGGTCGCTATCAGACAAGTCAAAATCACCATCGGAAAATTTTCTAAACCAACGTTGGCACTTATTTACTTTCAATACGTCTCTATTCTCCATACACATCACAAATTTTCTTTGTTGCAACCGTTGCATTAACACCCGATAGAAAATGAAACAGCATGCAATGACGTAAATTTTCCAAGTTAGTTGATTGTCCGCCATTTTACATCAGGGTAATAAAAAAATTTAAATTTAATTGTCACAAGACCACGGATTATAATATTGCGTATAAAACACGTCTTTACAAATTCACTTTACTGAGCTTGACTGAAGCGAACATTCCACACCAAAAATAATTGATTACCTATTATATAATTCATGGGGATACGTAAGTAAAAATTTAGTCCATTAAACTGTAATTAATTCTATTGGTATATTCTAAGTCCAAGTATTCCTTTAATTCGGGTATGCTCCTACAACGAAAAATGTCTACGAATTCCGAAAATTTGTTTCCAAGGCGATGCATGCATGTTAACGATGAATTGAATACATAGTTTAATTATTTATATTACGATATAAAACCTGTTGTGAGATTGTGATATCCCGCTTTTCTTATAAATAAAGTAATACCTACTTATCAAATGAATATTATTTCCAATTCCAAAATATGGTAAGCTCTGATGCTATTTTATTTTATTTTCATTTATTGGTTTTCTTACAGCCATATAATTAATCAATCTTGAAAAAAAACAATAATTGATGTACAGAGTTTTGGGCCAATTACAAGAAAACACATATATACAATCGATAAAAAAATAAGAAAAAACATGTCCAATAGTGAGTTTGTGTGAGTGTATGTATTTGTGTGTTTATTTATTTATTTTAAAACAATCTTAAAAATTTTCCACTGAATTTAAAAATTAACTTTAACATACATTAATAGCGAATGGAGAGGGTGGAGGGGAATGTGGGACGGGAGTAGAAGGGAAGATATAATGTACAAATTAGTTTGGGTGCGGTAGTGTAGATATTGTTTGTTTTATGTTTCTTATTGTTGCGTTGAAAATGTCAATGTGGTGATAGTTTGTGTTAAATGAATTTGTGGATCTGTACATAAAGGAGTTTTGTTTTGAGTTGGTCTTACAAAAGGGGAGATGAAAAGTAGGTGAATGTCTGTTATTGCGAGTTGGGATGTGGTAAGATATTCGTTGAAGAAGTTCCGGACTATCAACTAGATTGTGTGTTATTTTGAATAGCATCACCGCGTCAGCTATGTTTCTTCGACGAGTTAGGGTCTGCATGTTAAAAAACTTCGCAGAGTCTTCATTGCTTATATGAGATCTAAATGAACGGAGGTCTAGGTATCTTAGGAATCTGTTTTGGACGCTTTCAATTCTATTTTCGTGTACTGCATAACCTGGATTCCACACCTGAGATGCATATTCTAAAATACTACGAACGTATGAGAAATAAAGTGTCTTGAGGGTACTGATATTTTTGAAATGTTTACATGTGCGTTTACAAATTTACTACCTTAATGGAACGCGAAACGAGATTCTAACCCTCGATCACTCGATAACTAAGTAAATATTTACCTTCAAGACTAAACTAGCTCATCTTTTACGCGCTTTAATTGAGCGTGCCTATTAAACACATATCTTGTTATCAATATATGATCCATATTCTGACCAATAATCGTTCTGAAATTTGGCAGAGAGACGTATTCTTGATGACAATATAATAATCATTAATTAGATTTAAAAATAAGTTTAATTATTCAAAACAATTATTGTTTATGCCGGTGACATTTTATTGTATTTTTAATGAGGTATTGATAGTATACTGGGTACAAAATACATAAAAAACAACATATTATTTATTTTAAACTCAATATCCCAATTACAAGTGTTTTGGGCCTGCTCTAGAAACACGTATATTCGCACTGCATCAAAAATTGTTTGATGCAGTGCAAATATGTAAATAAAGAATTAATATTATGTGTTCTAGGGGTTTGATATAAGATGAATTATAGTATAATTATTATGATGAATTGTAATATTTTATACGATGGCCCAGAGCTTATCACCTGTATGAGCTGGCATAAGTGATCACTGTACACAATGCAACGTTCACCAATTCCATCGTAAGAACTTCCACACATTATAAAGTTCTATATATGTTCCAAAACTGGAACCTTTCGCATGTTTGATTGGACTATACTAGAGACATCTGTAGTCTTTTCTTATGATCTAGTATACATAGATCTCGCAGTGGACCAGTAATTGTGTTCTCAGAACATACATATAAAAACATTGTCTTAGTAAGTATGATGTTAATTCACTATTAATTCAGTGAATAGAAATAAAAAAGATTCGTTCACGTGGCTTGGGCATGTTGAGCGAATGAATGAGGAAATAATGGTTAAAGCCATGTATTCACCAGGGGACAAATCGCGAAACATTCCGCGCGGCATGTCGCATCAACATCTATGCTCATGTTTCGTGGACAATGACGCGGTTATTTGACGTGTACACACCGGGATTCGCATATAACTTGTGGCCCGATGAGGTTATGTTGACAGCTGTGTATCTATTTACACTTGCCGCCCGATGAGGTTAGGATGACAGCTGCATATCTATTTATTTTAACTTGTTTATCGAAACGTAAGAGGAGAAAAAGGTGGTAGGTGCGAAATTATTTACTGCAAAGAGAAAGAAGGATGGATATTCTATGCGATCTTCGAATGTCTGACGGATCTTTTGTCAATTTCACTCGAATGACAACAACTGATTTTGACAATTTATTACAAATAATCGGGCCTTCCATAGCCAAGCAAGACAATATTAAGGAACGCTGTTGGCCCTCACATCATTTTATTTTTATATTCACGGTTTGAAGTGTCCCACAAAATTGTACGGCGATGAGTTGGAGAACAATAATTTCATTTCCCCACATTAATCATTAATGTCAGTTGACAGATACAACGCATATGCATTCACTTGTAAACATACCACGTGATACTGACGCGCAGCCCGATGTCCCCGTGAGCTCGCTCGAGTACCGTGCGCATGGCAACATTTCCGCGGCACGTAGAAATGCCCCGCTATGTTGTGCGCGACGTTGCAACGTTACGTAGACTCTATGCCGCGCGTGATGTTGAGAGATAATTTGTCCCCTAGTGAATACATGGCTTAAAACTACAGAAACTAAATCAAAAATTTTGAAAAAAAAATGCAAACTTTGATGTCGCTTTTCTCTGGCACTGTCGACATTTCACCAAAAGGGTGAAGAATATTGTTCAAAATTGAATGAAGAAGACTTTGCTACTACCTACGAGACACCCTGGATACTTCTACACTTGTTCATTTTTGACGCTAATAAAAAACTTATATGTATAAAAGTAAATACAGTGAACGCATAGCATCGTTTCATTTTCATTCGCAAATTTAGGTTCAGGTCATGCAATAATACAATACCTTATGCATGCGGGAGAACGCAGCTCTGGTATTCTCTAAACGACATTTGAAGTGTATAAAAGCAAATGCAGCTATATAAATATAAAATATTTTAAATTCAATCTCCGAGGATTACTAATTTAGAACGTACTGGTTTCGACATTTTATAAGAAATACAGGGTGTCTCATAGCTAGTAGCAAAAACTTTACAGGTGTATTTCTGCCTTGATAATAAGTCGAAAATGCAATATTAAAGTTTGAATTTTTTTATATTTCTGACTTATTTTTTGCTAAAAGTTTAATTATCATTACGGTAACATATTGAGTATGAAAAGTTCATTCGATTTAATATAACTCGTCTGAAATAATAAAAACTTTGCAAAAATTTAAAATAGATTTTTTACAAGGTTTTTATCATTTTTTTGAGTTGTATTGAAGCGAATGAATTTTTCATGAACGATATAAGTTAATGTAACTTCAACTTTTTGTTAAAAATAATTCAGAAATATTGAACAAAAAAATGCAACCTTTGATATTGAATATCTCCATAAATAACTATTGATATTAATTAGGTCATGGTTGCTTGAACCTGTAAAATTGTTGCTACTTGCTATATGACGCCCCATATAGCTCTATCCCTTCCAAAAACATGTTACGAAATCACCATTAAAATGGTTACCATTGAAAACGAAAAACATATTCATTCATGTGACACTATAAGTGCCAGATGATTATAGAATTATGTCACTGGAAATATGCGTAAATATGGTTTAGGTTAGCAGGCCACTTTCAATCGTGTGACGTATAAACTACAAACGACGGGAATTGCATTTATACAGGGTTATTTGTAAAACATTAATAACCTCGCAGGAATATATTCCTGCCTTGATTATGAGTCGAAAATTCAGGCAGCCTTGATTATGGCAAGAATATAGTCCTGCGAGGTTATTAATGTTTTCCAAATAAGCCCTGGGAGATAGGATTTATAAGAGCTATATAAGAGATATATATAATATATATATACTATAATACAGGGTTATTTGTAAAACATTAATAACCTCGCAGGAATATATTCCTGCCTTGATTATGAGTCGAAAATTCAGGCAGCCTTGATTATGGCAAGATTATAGTCCTGCGAGGTTATTAATGTTTTCCAAATAGCCCTGTATATATATATATATATATATACAGGGTTATTTGTAAAACATTAATAACCTCGCAGGAATATATTCCTGCCTTGATTATGAGTCGAAAATTCGATCAGCCTTGATTATGGCAAGAATATAGTCCTGCGAGGTTATTAATGTTTTCCAGATAGCTCTGTGTAGATATTTCTTTGCTTTTTCTATTCTTTTCAATTCTATATTATTCTATTCTTTTCAAATCCGACAAGCTATCGGATATTGACCGAGCAAACCTCGATTACCGAGAACGGGATTTCCTACTTTAAAAAAATATATGTACCGCAATTGTCGAAAGTGTGGCCAGCCTGTATTCACTGGCATATTTATTGAATTTTTTAATGTTTATACGGCTATAAATTGTTTTATTTTTAAACAATTAAATTATCTACTTTTTCAGAATATTTTGAGTATGTGTAAAATTTTCAAGAACACAATACAGCATTTATTATTAATCAAGATATATTATAGATGTATCACAGATATGAAGCTATTTTTTATATGGGAAAGAATTGTAATGAAATGGTAAAAAAGATTACGTACGGAAACGATCGTAATATGTCTATGACAATAACATGGAAGCCTCTAGCACCTTCTACCACACTCTCGTATTATCTACAATCTTCGGGAGAATCCTGGAAACTCCTAGAAGCGATGGAAACCTTCTCCTAAACACTAGAATAATCTAGCAGGTTCGAAAAACCAGTGTTTGGGTATAAATAGTGGGACTGCACCGCGGCGAGAGATTTGTTATTTTGGCATTGGCCGGGTGGCCAGTAGTGGATTTTCGGGGCGAAATAATCGAGCGAGTTTATGTCGATAGTGGCGAAATAAAGTTAAGTGCGACTTCTACGTGCGAGAATTGAATTTTCTAACGAAAAAGCGTTAAATAAATTGTTCCCAGCGATAGTTAAGTGTTTGTAGACAAGTGAGAACTTCCGAAATAGTGTTATTTAAAGAAAAACGTTAAATTTAATTCGTGTCAAGTGACTTTGTACATTTATTTCAAAACATAACTCAGAAATATTGGAAAAAATGCAAGCTTTGATTTTTTATTGATTTATTATAGCTTTGATGTATTGTTGTTATTTTTTGTAATTTTATTCCTATGAACTTAAAAAACTATGCTATTTTAGTTTTATATTATGTGGAAGTCCAATTCAGGGCGTGTATTATTAATAGATAAATAGTGTTTAAAATCTCAGTGATGGCGAAGAGTTATTACAAGAAGCGACTGCATAAGTTGAAGTCAGTAAAACAAGCCATTATCAAATGTTATTATTATTATTTATTTCTTAAATAAGTTAATATGACATCCCCGTATATTAATTAATATTTCACACTTTACATTCTGCAATCTATTACTAATATACTATCCATAATAACTTACATATTTACATTTACATGTCCTATAATATTATATAATCTATAATACATCTTATGCTCTACAATTTTATACTATTTTTACAATAATTAAAGCATTTGTTTTTAAAATAATTCATATTATTTGCATTCTTCATATTTTCTTGCATCTCATCATACATTTTTACACCTTTGTACATTAGACTTACTCTGTGTATACACTTTTTTCTCATATGGTAATCTTATCAAACATAATAATTTCGTTGTCTGTCCGTCCGTCCGTTTGTCCTCGTAACTTCGTGTAACGTCCGTAATTTCGTTCGAATTCACGGCTAAAAAACCAAATTAAACGGCCAAAGATGGGGCCGAGCCAGCAAACCATTTACGCATGTTGCTCCGGTTGCCTCTCCGTGGACCGCCAAGAAGATACTATAAATATAGATCTACTAGGGCTTAGCAAAGACGCGAACTGAAGTTCCGTCATTTTTGTAGGGTTACAGCTAGTTCTATTCCCATTTCTGGTATTATATATATCGCTATGTACATTAATTTCGTTCTTAAAATATTTTGGCATTTTGTATGTACACAGAGAACAGTCGCCGGCTGAAGACGAAGGCGAATTCAAGAGCGACAACGAGAGAAGTCCAAGACTCGCTGCAGGACGCGGCTCGTCGGCCCGCGGTGCGAGCCCTGCCGGCGGAGAAAGCAGTGGGAACGCTCTCCGTGGGAACTGTCGCGGCGTCCTGCGTGACCGGAGGCTGCGCACCAGAGATGCGCAGATTGACAATGCAGACATCGCGGGAAACTTTCACTGCGGGTGGCGATTCTCCATTACGCACGTCAGCACACTCGTGAGATGGTAATCCGCTCCCGAGTCGGTTTACTCGTACCTTTGGGGTTGCAGAGAATGGAGCTCCGCACTCTTCTCATTCTAGTCCTCTTTCGTGCATTATCATCCTTCTTCTTCGTCTTCCTCAGCCTTCGTTTCTCCACTGCTGGGTGTGCCTCTTAGATACCTGTCTGTAACCGCTAGGAGATGTATGCCTTCCAGCCCCGGGAAAAGAAAGTGATCAATGTTCACGACTTTCAAATTCCTTCCCGGATTCCGGCCGGAATCCACCAATTCTTTTACCGTACGAAACGAGGAATCAAAACACGAAATGAATCTACAATTCACGAAACAGGTATTTTCTTCGAAAAAATAGCGATCAAAAAGAGGAGTAACAATATAAAATTGCAGACACGAAGCTACTTACTGCCGCTTTGAAAAATATTACGAAAATCCCCTCCTTTTTCTTAGAACTTTCTCTTTTATACTCTCCGAGATTTATTTTTCAAAACAAAATATAAAATTACAATATAACATGTACGTTCCAAATATTTCTCCATTCAAAATATTCAATATTTAAACTATAAATTGTCGAGGTGTTAGTCGCATAAAATAATAAAGAAAACACACCATTTTTATTAAATCAATTAACAAATATGTACATAATATGAAACGATTTCAATTTTTAAGACAATTATATACTGCATTGCCAAATCATTCGATAAATATTTTGGAGGAAGCAAGATGAGTCCCCAGGTGGCGGATAGGCGAAAGCTCGCCAGATATGGAGGGTAGGAGGGAAATAAAATACCTCTCGCAGACCAAGAGGCAGTAGTATCTGTCTGTAATGGGCGGCTACAGACAGCGTCTGTTCCCCATGTTAAGGGCGGCTGATTTCAAAACTCATCGACCCGTCTGGCAAGCGTGTTAATGCCTAACCCTTTCCAACATTGTCATAAACCTTGCTTTATCAGCATTTATAACAGAATTTTCTTACAGCCATTGATGTGCGTATACATCAATGATATAATTAGACAGAGCCTTTTCGACTAGGAGCCAGCTACCTGCAGATTATTACGTTTTAAGCCATGTATTCACTAGGGGACAAATTGTCCCTCAACAGCATGCGCGGCATAGAGTCTACGTGACGTTGCAACGTCGTGCACTGTTCCGCGACCTCGCGCACGACATAGCGCGGCATTTCTACGTGCCGTGGCAACGTTGCCATGCGCACGGTACCCGAGCGTACTCACTGCAACATTCCGCGGAGCGTCAGTACCACGTGGTATGTTTACAAGTGAATACGCATGCGCTGTATCTGTCAAGATGACAATGCGGGGAAACGAAATCATTCTCGAACTCATCGAGCTGTATCGATCTAAGATCGCATAGAATGTCCGTCCTTCTTTCTCTTTGCAGTTAATAATTTCGCATTCTCCTCTTACTTTTCGATAAACTCATTAACATAAACAGATACGCGGCTATCATCATAACCTCATAGAGCGATATATTTCCGTGACGTCTGGAAAACAATAATTATTTGCAAAAAGGACCTTGTTTTTAATAATATTCAATTTACTACAGTAAAACCTCGTTAATTTGAAATTGCGACCCAAAAAAACATTTCGAATTGCGCGGAACCCCGTTTTCGCCAAATGTGATACCGCAGCTGTCATCCATAACCTCATCGGATGACATTTCCGCGACAAGATATGCGAGTCCCGGTGTGTTCACGTCAATTGACCGCGTCATTGTCCCCGAAACATGAGCGTAGATGTTGATGCGACATGTCGAGCGGAATGTTTCGCGATTTGTCCCCTAGTGAATACATGGCTTTATTATTGACAAAATGTTGGAGTATCAATTACACTAACTTATACCAATTACGAAAATTTCATTCGTTTTAATAAAAATTAAATAAAATAATAAAAACCCTGAAAAATTTCCAATTGGAATTGGAAGGTTTTCATCATTTTATTTGACTTGTGTTAAAGGGAATGAATTTTTCATATTGGATATAATATTGGATATAAAAATAATATTTCGTCGCGTCACTATTAAAAAGTGTAGTTGATAACTAACAGACCCCCTAATCTAATGTTATTTCGTTGCTGAAACGAAATGCGGAAATCCTTCGAAAGGCGCACTTTGTTCGCCCTTTGAGTGGCCTCAGCGCTTCATCATCGTAAATCTCGCCGCGAAATGGTCGTAAACCGTGCGCTATTGCTTCTTATCTCCAAACACGTTTGTGGGCGCACTCGGAGACATCTGTGGCGAGATGTGTACCGGCAGGGTTGCAGCGAGATGTGTACCTGGACCTAATCTCCCCCACAATCAAACTGTATACAGGGTTATTTGGAAAACATTAAATTAAGGGGGGGGTAAGGTTAATTCGTACAAAAAAAGGCATGTTTTTGTGAATTTTTTGTGACGACACAGTTAAAATCTCTTTATTAAAACCAATGTTGCATTAAAGTATGATATTTGAAGAATATTGTGTAAAATTTTCAAGACGAAATATTAAAAAATACGGCAATGGCAGCAATATATTCGGATCGTTCCAAAAGTAGAATTGCGGTGTCGCAGCATAACTTGGTGCAGATCATCTGAATGCAAAAAATCAAGTTCAATTCGTTAGTATCATAGATTTTCCCCGGTATCGCTGGAGGGTTATTTGAGACTTTCAATTTTAAATTTTTTTGGAACGCCCTTTAAGGGAAAAACGCGATTTTTTGAGAAAAATATCGACTAATGTTGTTATTACAAAAATATTAATAACAAATTTGAAAAAAGTCTCCAGCGTTACCTTGTAAATTATGTACAAAAATAGTGTTCAAAATTTCAAAAGGATCGGTGCAGTAGTTTTGAAGTTATGATGGACACCGACTTTGAAAACGTGAGATGTGGGGAAAACGCTTTAAAGTTTTGCACACTGTAAAATTCAAAATAAATCTCAACACTTATTTTATACTTACACATAATCGTCGATGCCATGTTCACACAGCAAAGAGCTTTCATCATCAGCATCTTTTTGTCCTTGTCTACGCAAAACTCTTCCAATATAAATAGCACGTCCGGTAGTCCTCAGGTGACCGCGTCTCTTAGCTGCCCGAGCAGGTATAGAAAATCAGTCTGATATCGCTCAAATGTTCATAATTTCGTCAATTTTGCTCCGATTGACTTGAAATTTTGACACAATATTCTTACGATGTTATACATTCGTTTAAAAAATTTAAAAAAAAATGCAAAAAAAAAAATTAAAAACCTTACCCCCCCCCCCCTCCTTAATGTACACTTTACCCTATTTCTTGTAAAAGCCCTGAAGGGCGTAAATACATAAATAAAAAATCTTTGTACAATACCAGTGAAACACAAGCATGGAGAAAAAGACGAACTCCACGCCGGGTATCATATCAGTCTTATGAAATATATATTATATCATAGTACACTGAAAATATTAGAAATTTATTTACAGTTTCTTTAATAGTGTATGGCTCGACTCAACTTGTTAATATCCGATTTCACAGAACGCGCCCGGGAAATAAGGCACGGCCGGAGTTTTATTACTCGACAGGGTTCCGCAGCTCGGCAAAGTGGGAAAGTTTACACCGAACTTGAATTCCCTGGGAAGCGTACAAGTGTGCATGGCTGGCATTCCCCGAACTTTGTCCCGGCCGATATCAGCGTGCGCTCGGTACAGCTTGGCGGATGCTCCTTCCCGATCTGATTCACGCATTGTAAAAATGGCGGACAATGGCACATAATTGAAGATTGAAGGAAAACACGCGAGAAGTTTCTAGAACTCGAGCTCTTATAATGAACGCACAAGGCCCGCATAGCTGTTTTGACTATCGAGACGAAACTAGAAAGAGCTAGAACAGACAGCGATGGGCGATTACAGATCGGATACAAGCGATGATGTGCGATAATCTACGCGTGAGAAGCGTTAATTTCATTAGTGAATAAAGTATGTAACGGATGAGTGATTACTGACGATTAGTGCCAAATTGCGTGAATTGAATTCCAATGAAGAAAGAGCTCAAATAAATTCGTGTCCAATGATTTTAGTTAATCGACAAAACTTTAATTGATTTAAAGTATTTGTTTGGTACGGATAGGGGTCCTTTCTTTTTTCTAACTACTACTGTTCATTCCTCACTCTATCAATCACGGAATATCCATGCACACGCCTAAGCGACCGGCGACCGTATGTTCACCACCTTCAGTCTTCTTTCATAATTTTTTTGCCAATTTCACTTCCATATATTAGAGTTGGTTCCAGAACTCCATCACGAACCTCTAGTCTTGCTTCGTGTGACAGATTTCTATTGGCCATAAGAACATTCAGGCCACCATTTATCTTTTTTACCGGTTACATATTTTTCTAATAAAAATATGTATTTATCGTCAAATATCTCAGTTTAGGATGAGTGCGACTTTGAACATTGCTGCAAAACACCATCTGTATAGTCTGCATACTAGCGATCCGGCCCGACTTCGCCCGATACAGTTTAAACTTGTCGTATCTTCAAATATATTTAATTTAATGATTTGGTGTAAAGGAAAAATATTGACTTCTTCTTCAAATGTATCAAAATATTGAATTGGTCAAAATTGCTCGAATGTTAACCATATCTTAATTATATATTTGACGAATTTTTATGGACACAAGTGGTTGGTGTAAGTTATCTTTAAAAGATATGTAGATATAGGTATTATGCTACTACTGACTTTTTTGTATCTCAGACTGATTAGGCAGCGTTTCCATAAGAGCGCTTTAGCGACAAATTTTTTCCGACTTTATTCACTAATACCGTTAATGCTCAGCTCTTTTATGTGCTAGGACAATTTTTAATTCACTGAAGTCTTCCTGGAGAAATGCAGATCTTAACAGTAAAAACCGCATACAAATCCGTTCGGTGGTTCACGAGATTAGCGCGGTCATACAGACATATGTATTGATTCTATATAATTAATATCTAAGAATAAATTAATAATAATAATAATAATAATTGGATAACTTATATAGCGACGTTTTCGCGAATACTCAACCTCAAGGGCGCTTAAATACTAAGTTTTATAATTAATATCTTTTCAATGGATTCAGCAATATTGCATATAGACCTTTTTAAAAAATATTGATTATATTATTTGTATATATCTTCTTCTTTTCATTGATTAATTACACCAACATGTTATTGTTGTTTGTTGTATATTATTATTGTTGTATTGTTCTGACTATGGAAAGGTTTTTCTGAAACATGTTGGTGTAATTAATCAAATAAAGGAAGTAGATATATACAAATAATACAATCAATATATATTTTTTTTATAACTAATATCGCTTACCACTTGGAGAATTAATAAATTCTGCCGGATATCTTTTCGTCGCTGGATTGGTCGTGGCTCCGCACCTGTCCCGGTTCCATCATGATGTCTCGCTTCTAGATAACCTGATTCATTACCGTTCACTGAGCATCTGATGGTAACTCGCTGGTCGGACTATTTAATGCCTTAAAGGCTATCGAGTTTACTTATTTCATCACCGCGAAGCCAGCGCTGGTGACCTTTTAAAAGGATGCATTTACTTATAATGTTTCCGAGGCGCAAGCGCCCTTTGTAAAAAAATAAAAGATTGTATAATACGACAAGGCAACAATGGAACGAGCTCAATATGACGAGCAGCTGTGGTGATGCAAGAGAACAACATATCTGTCTTGAATAAAATCTTGAATCACGAAACTTATCATGACTACTACGTTTTGGCCATTCGACGTCGCCCCTTCTTCGCTGTCAACGTCAGCCTGTGTTTGCCCAGCGCAGGCCTCCCTTTCCTTCTCTCCGGGGCTTTACCAATAACCAATCCCAATACAAATGTAAAAAAAGTAACCCATAAAAACCAAGTTTTTACAATACTCCCTTTATCATTTTCGGGTTTTTTGATAGAAAATTTGATAGATCTTCTTGATCGTCGCCACGAGTCTACTTGCAAAGTTTCAGCTCGATTGGATCACGGGAAAAGGGTTAAAAATCGATCAAAAGTTTTTGCGTCAAGCAAGCAGACGCCACGAGCTAAAAGAAAGGAAGTAAAAATATATTTTCGGCCAAAAAAATTTTGCCGCACTCTACAAATGAATGGTGGCCGATTACGATATTGACATAGTTACAGAATTCTGTTGTCGATGGAGGGAAAGCGCCTACGATTCTATATTTATAAAGTGAGGCAAGCATTTTTTTTACATTATAATTTATAGAAATAAACTTTTTTTACACCACTATTTTATTGAAAAAAATTCAACATGTTTCAAAGGCATTAATGGCTTCTTCATCAGGATAACAAATGTATAATATTGTTATTGTCATTGGCTTTGAAACATGTTGCATTTTTTCAATAAAAAATTGGTGTAAACAAAGTTTATTTCTTTAAATTATAATTATAGTGTCACCACAAAATAATTTTGCTGTGTTTGAAGAAGAATTTTTTTTTACTTTTTAGTAGGTACTCAAAATTACATTTAAACGAAGCATGATTTAGAAAAAAAAATGATGTTATTTTGTATACTTATGACTTGTAAATATCTAAATTATACAACTAACTGTAAACTATGCCTGTCTCAACACAGATTTTACTAGTGAGATAGGCAATATAGGCATAGTCCAACCCAATTGTGCATTACCTCTGAATAAGAATAAATAAATAACTAAATAAATGTATGTAGTATTTTTAATGTTTATAGCATTAACTTTGTGGTTGGACATAATTATTAATTTAATTTGTTAAAAACTTCGTATAAACCATATTATGGATAGGTTGAATGATATGCGGTGATTTAGTGGCACTGTTGTTATTTTTTTAATTTTTTTATTTTTTTTATTCTTAATTTAAAGACTATCGACAGATCAGAATGACCCTAATGGATAATCATTTAGGACAAGGTGATTAGTACAGTTACATTTTACAGTAAAACATTAATAAATTATACAATATAAGTATAGTGCAATAAGCGACTACAAGATGAACGAAGTTCACATTCTCCGCACGACATAATAGGCATGATAGGCTCCCAGGTCAACCAAGTCAGAAAATGTGTACCCTCGTCTTTGTGGCAATAAATTTTTTTCTTTAGGTTGATTTCCGAAGAGTCCGTCTTACACGCTCAAATTATTTTCGGTCAGGAGCGATATAATTTCTCTCTTAAATTAAAGTTGTGTCATGTGAAATATGTCGATGTTGGGGTTACATGACGTGACCTCGTTGTACTGGTTTAGCATTCTGGGTAGAGGAGAGAAATAACCTATGTTGGTGTTGTAGACCTTTGTGTGGAATAGTGTTTGGGATCTCAGAGACCGGGCAGGTATATTAATATCTATTTGCGAGAGTATTGGGGGCGAGTCCGGTTTGTTATTTACTATTTTGTGGAGTGTCATAAGGTCTGTGATTTTTCGTCTTTTTACTCCCTTTATATTAACTCGTGGCGTCTGCTTGCTTGCTTACCGGCTTGCCGTCAAAAAAAACTTTGGATCGATTTTTGACCCTTTTCCCGTGATCCAATCGAGCTGAAACTTGGCAAGTAGACTCGTGGCGACGATCAAGAATATCTATTAAATTTTCGTTAAAAAAAAATTAATAATTATAGTATAATTTTGGATTTTTAGAAATTTTATTGGTTTTTTCAAATTATTCCAATTTAAAAAAATTTGATTAGCAACGGCGGCCCGATAGCGTCGCGAAATATTTTCTAAATTTGAATTACTCCGTCGGTATACATAATAGGTACTTCACTACAAATTGACTGACAAATGTTTTTAGAATTTAATCTTCAAAGCATGAAGTGTCTTATCAAAGCTCAAAACATCTGACATTTTATAAATATATTAAATTACTGTATGTTTATTGTTATGTTATATGTTTTAATTCGTCTTTAATTTTTGTTATATTTTACAAAGAAAGGGAGTATAATAAAAACTCGGTTTTTATGGTTTACTTTTTTTCTGATGAGGTTAAATGGAAATTTTCGAGTTTTTTCGTATGTATATTATTCAGAAATAAGGTTAAGTGAGATGTAATACTCGGATGTATCTGAATTTCATCCTCCATGGGATGCTGCGCGCAGCGGAGCGCCAGCTCACCGCGCCCGCCCGAGTCTGCGGCCTCGAGAGTGAGCGGGCCTTGAACGGCGCTAAAGGCGGAGATGAAATATGAATAGAGAAGAAAAAACGCGAAACACGAGCGTCCACTCGGCGGACAAAAAATATTTGGCCGACTGCGTAATCTGCATACTAATAAAATGGTTGTATAGCCAACCTCCTCTTCCTCTTCCAACATGTAGCCAAGAATAATACATACAACACTGTATATACTCGTATACCCTCAAACGTTCTTTTTCCTATACCCTCAAATGTCCCGACCTGTTTTCTTACACCCTGTGTATCCTTTGTGCCTTTATATTTACTGTATTGAAATATTTTGGTGGTTTATGTATATTTTTAAATAATAAAGAAGTGAACTGACGGGACAATGAAGGCAACATTTTGGATGGCAGCCGTGCGGCCCAATTTCGCTTTGCAGTGCTGGGTTGCACGGTTGCTTTTAGCATTAAAAAATGCCAACCTGGCGGCGACTGAGTAGGACCGATATGGGAGCTTTCGCTCGTAAAACGGTCCTGGGAATGCGATGGGTGTCCATTCACTGTGTACTCGTAATGTAATCTTAGATGTCACCAATGTAACTGTCACTGCCATATACATTTTTGCAACTATTTTTACAGTCTGAATAGAAACAAAATCAATATATATCGTCACTTGTCGTGGCTGCAGGAGGAATTAATGAAAACGCTGGAATTCAGTAATGGATTTATTAATTACCGATTAATTAATTAATCAAACTTGCAATATCACTTAACACTATTAAATGTAACGCTATTATTTAAATTAAACTGTTTCGTAAATTTATCACTCGTAAGTAGACACTTTATTTTCGCTTTAACATTTTATTCACTAGAACATTCCATCCAATTTCTGCACGTATATTTCGCTTCGGTTTATTTCGCCACGTAAGAACTTTCCAGAGTCTTCGCTGTCGAATTACCGCTCGCTTGGCCCCACTTGCCTTCGCGACTCGCAGCTACCTTCGCTTTGGTATCGCTGTCAAACGCGCCCAAAAACAACAACTAACTCGCTCCTGCGCGCGGTCTTATTTATATTGGCTAATGCTGATATCGAACGTTTCCAGTGTTTACGAGAACCTTCTCATGGCTTGTAGGTGTTTCTCAATGATTCCCGTAAGCCGTAGATTACGCTAGACCGTTCTGGAATCTTCGGTAGTATTGTGACTTGACATGAATGCGTGATTCTTTTTGGCCTCGTTACAATATTATAGTTTTCTCACAGAGACGAAGCTGTGTATATGAAGAAGTCGGTATGGATTTGGGTGTTTATAGGGCTAATGACCTATCACGTGGCTGGCTTAAGTGATCACTTTACACATGCAACCAATTCACCAATTCCACCAATGATTGACCACCACATCTATCAAATTTCTGGAAGTTGTATACGTATGTTATTTATACAACTTTGCTGACGCCATCTGTGAAATTTGTCATCCTCGTGAACCAGTCAGTATGCAGATGTCGCCGCTGGTAATGAGATATTTATTTTTGACTAGAGTGTGAAGCAATATTCTATTTATGTGTATATGACATTCATCCGAATTATTAAGATATATGTACACTAGAATGCGCCTAAAAATTACAATTTTCAACTCCCTTTTTGACCAGTTATTTTCATATATTAAGAATATTTTGAGTATGTTCAATTTTTTCAATCTTAAATATAAAAAGCTTCATCCCTGTGAGATATCTATAATAATCTTGATTAATGACGTCCTCCTGGGGATAAAATCCAGTATTGGGTTCTCGAAAAATTTGAAGACATTCAAAACTGAATGTACAAAACAAAATATTAGAAACGAAAACACCTTAATTAAACCACTATTTATGGAATTATCAATACATTTCGGGGCCAATGATCTGTTCAATAAGATACAACGTATATTAAAAATTGAAATTGGAAGTACGAGTATGAGAATTAACACAAAAAAAAGATAAATGAACAAACTAATATGAAATCAAATTTAAATGTTAACTATTTGCAAAAAAAGATTTCATTACTTATAATATTTAATTTACCATAAAAACTTTTTTTAATTTCTAATTTATCTGCAAGTGTAATCTTATGGTATTTTTATGTTACATTTGTATACATTTAAAACAAGTTTAGAAGGAATCACTTTGACGAAATAAGATTCATCGCCCGTGAGATGAAATTTTTTACAAAAATATCTCCGTATTTTTTATTAAAGCATATAGTTAACTCGTAAACTGATACACGATTTCTGGAATGTTATATGGTATATCTTATGCATTTCATTTATAGTTAACTCCCACATTCGGCAATTATTCTAAAAAAATATAAGACATTTAAGAATAATTTAAATACTATGTTTTAAACCACTTTATTGCTATATATTTGTCAACTAGTTTCGGTTAAACTCAATCTTCTTCAGGACAATTATAATATAGGTACAGAAATTTATAAAGGAGGAAAGAAAAAGAGAGAGGGACAGAGTGTCAACTTGGTGGGGGGGAAGGGGGGGTTAACTGAAGATAGAGGGAACAGCTTTAAAATCGGACTATTAGATACATTTATTTATTAATGACTATTATTATTGATAGCTTTATTAATTTCTAATGCTTCTAGATCGTTAAGTCGCAAACCTAGTCCGTTTTTGTGTAAAATTTTTGGCCCTATAGTTTTAATTACCTGATTTTTACGTGATTACTTGATTATGTGATTTGTTGTCTCTTTCAATGCGATATTTGCTACATATGAAAGCCGGCTAGTATGGGAATAACGTGTCTATATACGTCAATATATACATATATATTTTTCGGAAACGTGTTTCCTTCCCCCGCACACAGAAAGAAATATGCGAAACCAGATTTAAGGTTTCCGTTAATAGACCGAGCATGACCAGCATTTTATTAATGATTGATCTGTTGGACTCAATGGGAGATAAAGCACCAGAATCGGGTAAGCATATTGGACATATAATTTTAAGATAAGTGTGTACTTACTTAAGTTTTAATTAGGTTTGGTGTTTATGGTGCACATTTGTGTTTATAGTCCGTACACATAATAAAAACATTACAGCGAACGTTGTTGAAAAGGCCATGTGACAAGTTTGGTTCAAGAATTTATGTGTTTTATATTTTTTGATCCGTCGGTATTGCCAAGAGATTTTTTTCCCCTAATATTCTGAATCAGCAGCCCGCTTTTGGCTCGGAACACAGTTCAATGACAAGATTGTGTATCTGCAGTGCGCACAACCCAAACCCTCCAAAAATACCCCACTTCGGTACATGTTTTCCTGGTGCTGATAAGGCCACAAAACTCATCGCGCTTGCCGTACAAGGGTGGTAGTGTGGGATAATTGATATTGCCTATCCTCGAGGCAATGTATGTATCGCGTATTGCTGTTAGTAGAGTATTTAAAATACGACTATTATTTCACACTTCACATAAAGAAACATGGTAATCTGTTTTACCAACAGACATTCGACCCGATTCTGAAAATAACAATGTCTGGATCTTTAAGATCTTTATCCCAACACTTAATAGACGATAATAAAAATTAAAAATGTCCAGAGCGGATTTTGTAATTCTACGGCTCAAATACACTGTATTAAAAGATGATATAAGAAAGATTGTTTCTTACAAACGTATTAATTTCTTCATCCACAGCGTTCAGATGAAATATTATGGCTAAACTTGTCATGACCGCGTTCGGCGTTACCGCATATTCAAATCTTCCCATAATAACAGATAACAATTTACATCTTTTTCCCTCCCTCTATATCTATCTCATGTAGAAACTAACAGAAACAAACACCGACGTAAAGCTATGTCTCGTTTATTTTTTATTTTTATTATTGTCTACTAAGTGTTGGGATAAAAGATCTTAAAGATCCAAACATATCTGTCAAAAAATGTCAAGATAGAAAGATTTGAATACGCGGTAACGCCGAACGCGGTCATGACAAGTTTAGGCATGATATTTCATCTGGACGCTGTGGATGAAGAAATTAATACGTTTGTAAGAAACAATCTTTCTTATATCATCTTTTAATACAGTGTATTTGAGCCGTAGAATTACAAATTCCGTTCTGAACATTTTTAATTTTTATTATCGTCTATTAAGTGTTGGGATAAAGGTCTTAAAGATCCAGACATTGTTATTTTCAGAATACGGATGATTATCTTCAAAGGCACGAATTCGTATCTTATTATGTAGTAAGAATTTGAAAAATCCGAGATGCTTCAATTGAATGAATGAATGTCTATCTGTTTATTCTTTATACAATCTTTGTACAACGCTTTGACCAGTCTATACCAAATTTTGCACAGGTACTCTTAGTATCCTGCGCAAATACAGAGTCAGCCTCCTCAATATATATATATATACATATATACATGAATGTATTCTGTTGAATTCCACGCTTTTCAAATTTTGTTAAGTTTCACTCTAGGACCCAGAGGAAATATAGTCCCCCGACCTACTCCGTCGAACATCATTACCTTTCCCTACCTCCTCCCAGAATCCCGATCAACCACCTTTCCTTGTTAGCTTCGACAAGTGAAAATAGACGGTGTTTGCAAATAACGGTGAAAATCTACAATGCGCCACGCGCTCCAGTCATTGTAAAGTGATCACTTAAGTCAGCCTTATGACGGGTCGTAAGCCCTGTAGACGCCCCAAAAAGACTTCCATTCATACTTCCCCATATAAATAGATTCGTCTATGCGAGATCTCTATAATTTACTTTAACTAATGGTGGTCCCTCCGGGGACAAAATCCAGTAATTGTGTTCTTATAAATATTGAAGATATTTTTAAATTGCTATATTACGAGCTGTTCGCTGGTTTCACCAATTCATCATGTTTGACATCTGAACCCTCGTCTGGCGAGTGTTATCGTTTTCTTACACTCAATAAATCCATCTTATCTCATGTTTACCTAAAACGCTTTTTTATAGAAAAATATTTTTATCACTGCTTCTTGAGTCCACACCAAATATCTCTGGTTTATCAAACGGAAGCTGTCATTCAATGGAATATATTAACATGTAATATGGGAATACTAATATATACACATTAATATTTATGAATTTAATACTAGACATCACCTTTTCAATCACTCAAATGTAACAATGACGGTATTCATGACCAGTATTTTCGTAATCTTTGATTATCTAAACTCTAGACTCTAAGCGCCTAGTGACGTCTTGACACAATTTCTTATTCAAAATCCATAATTGTATTTGTTTAGCGCTTAGAGAATGAGGTGTTTAAGCAGCAATAATTATTCCAAATTTTCTAACTATATTTTGGCTATGACTTTTGATGTAAATAAAGGTTTACAAATTTTACATACAAATTATACAGAATCGCAGTTTGATAAATTAGAAATTTTTGAAATAAGAAAAAGTGATAAAAGTAAATTGACTATTACATTACAGTCCTATAACCACCATAACCAGGTCCTTTTTACAAATAGTTATCTTTTAAATTTGTGTTCTTTACTATTCATTTCCAATATATCATTTTTATATTTTGATTTTCTATACTTCGATTTTTGATTTGTAAGTAGATATATAATTGTATCCTGACGAAGGGACCATGGGCTCTGAAACATGTTGATTTTTTTCAATACAAAAGTGGTGATAACAAAGTTAATTTTTATTAATTATATTAATAATGTCACCACAAAATTATTTTGCTCTTTTTGAAGAACTTAGAGAATGATATTAAAAATATATTTTAACTGCCACTCTAAAGGAGATAAAATCTGCGGTGCCTCTAAAAGGAGATCGTTTAACACATCTACAAAGAAAAATAATTGTTTATTAGTTCCAAATTTTTTATTTTTTGAAAGGCGATTCGCCTCATGAGGGCATTATAACCTAACCTAACCTTAATTAGAAAGATTTAGAATTAGAGGTTTTAACCGGAATTCGAAATTTCCTATAAAATCTCGAATTCAGTACATTTTAAATTAGTAATCCTCTAAATCATTTTTTTTTGATACTGCTGCCTTTGCTTTTATACCCCCTCATATCAAATATTTCTCATCACTTTTCACATTCATTAATATTTTCCTCAGTGATATCTATTATTCTTGCTCCTCCTATATGTCATGACATCTAGATTGTAGCTATTAAATTATTTATATTCATGATAAAAAAACTTGTTTTTTATTTATTTCAAAAAATCCTTGTTTACAAATAAAGGTACTTAATACTAATTTAACAATAAAAATATAAGATAAATTACACTTTTTTTGTTGTTAAATTTGTGGATTATGCCACTCTACTAGGCTACGCCTGTCCCAGAACACAATTATAATATTTTTTTGAAAACCACACTTATATTTAAATAACCGACCGTTAGTTAAATTAGTATGAACTACTACCAGATTTACCTACTAACGTATTTAATTTAACTAACACTCAGTTATAATGTCTAACCACCAAGTTAATCCTTTAAATATTAAAAATATATTTAAATATTAGGTCCTTACATATGAAATTAGCGTTTAGTATGGGAGGAACATAAAGCCGATTTTTTTTTATTATAATATATATATTTAATCAAAGTATGTACCATTGCTCTCCATGCACTTTTGCCATCTCATAGGTAGTTCATCGATCCCTTTACTAAAAAAACCATTCGGACGGGAATCAATAAAATCTTTGAAGGCGGTTTGGACTGCCCCATCGGAGTTGAATTTTTTCCTTTGCAAGAAGTTATCCAAATTTCGAAAAAAATGGTAATCTGTTGAGGCAAGGTCCGGAGAGTACGGTGGATGTCTTAGACATTCCAATTGAAGCTCCTCTAATTTGGTAGCCGTCTGTTGTGCAGTCTGTGGTCTAGCGTTATCATGAAGCAGCAGTGGCCTAGAGCGATTAACCAGCCTCGGTTGTTTAGCAGCTAGCTTTTCCATCATGGTTTGCAGTTGCTGACAATAGACATCTGCCGTAATCGTCTGGCCAGATTTAAGAAAGCTGTAGTGAACGACACCAGCACTAGTCCACCAAACGGTCACAAGTAACTTTTTTGGAGTCAATTTTCGCTTGGGGCATGGTTTGGCTGGTTCGGCAGGGTTCAGCCATTGCGATGAGCGATTCCGATTATCGTACAGGATCCACTTTTCATCACAGGTAATGATTCGATTAAAATCCCTTCATTATTGTGCCGGTTGAGTAATGCAACGCAGCAGTCAACGCGCGTTTGTTGATTTGCTTCACTCAATTCGTGAGGTACCCACCTTTCAAGCTTTTTCACCTTACCAATTTGCTTCAAGTGGATTAAAACAGTTTTATCACTAACACCGCAGCCTGCAGCTAACTCGGATGTGGTTTGCGATGGATCCGCTTCCACAATAGCCTTCAATTCTTCATTATCAACTTTGGTCTCCGGCCGTCCACGGGGCTTGTTCTGCAGGTCGAAATTTCCAGAACGAAAACGTTGGAACCAAAAACGCACCGTGTTTTCTTTTGCGGCACCGTCGCCATACACATCATTAATCCTTTGAGCCGTTTCTGCAGCACTGGTGCCACGGTGGAACTCGTACTCGTAAATAACGCGATATTTCAAGTTTTTCATTTTGTAAACTGAGTGACGCAAAGAAAAGACAATTGAGGAAAAAACAAACGAATTATAATTTTCAAAACACAAATACATGAGTAAATAGCTGTATAAATTTGGATTTATAATTCCTAACCAAAGAGAAGATGTTTGAGATCAAATTTTCTAGTACGGCAAAACGCCAATTTCATATGTAAGGACCTAATATACTAAAAAAAAAAAAATTTCGGCAAAACAATTTTTGCTTCGATCTTCAAATAAACGATGGATGCTTCGATATCAATAAAGATTACAGAATTCTGTTGTTGTTGGAGAGAAAGTGCCCACGCTTTTATTTGGAGAATGAGGTAAAAAAAAAAAAACCTTGGTTTTTAAATACTTTTTCCATGTAATATATTTTTCTACTTTTTAGTCTTAATATTACCCAGTGTGCAAAATCACTTCGGTATCCCTATCGCCATCTTTGGTGAGCTCATTAACTAATTGGCCGTATAAAACTATGTTTAATTAATTATGGTGGATTAATTTATTAATTTGTGAATCCGATAATTGATTAATTTTCATCGAGAATACGTTTGTGTGCAAAATTTCAGCTCGATTATAACATTCCGTCCAGATAAACAGACAAACAGTTGATGCTAATATAAGCGTGGTAAAATGGACTGAACTATGAACAAAAAAATGAATATATCTAAAGACATTTATATTAGTCTTTCTTCTTACGCAGTGACAGATTGCGAGTCTTTCCCGCCTTTTTGTATCCCCTCCTCTCCATTCGTCAGATTTTCCAAATGGCGCGCATTGCCGCATTTATAGCGCTCCTCTCGACCTTACATTTTTTCTCGCGGCTGTGATTTGTTTCCTTGACTTGCCTTGAAGTTTATCTGAATTCCTTAGGTCTAGGTCTTAAGGCGATCGTCTAGCAGAGTGAGGAAATTTCACCATTTCATCTCATATCTTCTCTTGCGTTTTTTATCACATTTTTGTATGGAAATATCTAATTTTAAAATTTATTCATCAGATTAAGTTTATTTTAAATACGAATATTTTGTTAAAATTTCACAAACTAAATTATATAATTGATTAATAAATTACAAAATTCGGTGTTTTAAAAATGAAGAAAATTGCTCCACTTTGTGGGCCTTTTATGACTGAACGGCCTGTTGAGATGTCTTTTTTATTCAATAATATTACAAAGTAGACGTTTATCTTAAATTTGTTACAATTTTTGCAAAATCTGTTAATACGTTTACATGCAATTTATGTTTTAAAAAATACTGTTTTTTTATATATATATATAAAATAAAAAATACCTACAAAAATGTGATAAAAAACGCAAGAGAAGAAATGAAAAAAATGATGAAATTTGCCTTAAGGTTTTTGAAAGTATGAAAAAAATAAATTATTCATTATATAATATGACGCTATTAAATTTTCACAAATATTCTATAATTAGTCTTATATTAATAAAAATAAAACACTTCGACAACTAAGCCGAGGCGTGTAAGTGCCATAAAATAACTAAGCTTGAAGACGAACGTTAAGTGCCATGAAATATCTCCACAAATGATTGAATTATAATAGTTTTGGCTCTCCTGAAATTGTAAGGAGAACAAGCTACTCCAAATCTCTCAAAGTTAAGGGTAAACTTGCGAGATGACACATTTCCCCTCACAATTATTAAATTACTTAGTTATAATTTATAGAAATAAACTTTATTTACACAACTTTTTTGTTGAAAAAAATCGACATGTTTCAGAGCCCATGGCCCCTTCATCACGATAAAAAATCAACACATCAGCCCTGATGATGGACCCTGCAATGGGATCCGAAACGTCGGCCAGAAAGGTCGTATTAACACGGCATAATACCCCAGAAGACTCAAACCAGAAGATAACAAATGTATATACATATTTATACATTTGTTATCGAAGGCGCCATGGGATCTGAAACATGTCGATTTTTTTCAACAAAAAAGTGGTGTAAACAAAGTTTATTTCTATAAATTATAATTATAATGTCACCATAAAATAATTTGCATTTTGCTGTGTTTGAAGAAGAAATTACTTAGTATTGGGGATTTTTGTAATTGGCTACATGTTCTGTCTAATTAAAAATACTTATAAGAAATTATTAGTGGCTGTAAGAAAATAAAATAAAATCAAAATATAGATACCTATATCATTATCAATGGTGACATCTGTACTGGTTTATGGGAATGACAAAGTTTTCGACTGCAGGTGGCGGTAGTAAAAATACAACTTACATACGGAACAAGGTGTGGAAGTAAAACATATACACAACTTCCAAAAATTTGATAGATGTGGTAGTCTATCGTGGGTGGAATTAGTGAACGTTACACTGTGTAAAGTGATCACTTAAGCCAGCCGCACGATAGGTCGTAAGCCCTAAGAACACCTAAAAAAGACTTCCATACCTACTTTCCTATATAAAAAATAGTTTCGTGTCTACGAGACATCTATAATATATCTTGAATGGATAAAAATACACCACCACCTATTTATTGATAAACCAACATTTTGGGGCCAATTATAATTCTATTATTATACTATTATTTTATGATGTATCAGTAATGACTTTAAACAAAATATACAGGGTTATTTGGAAAACATTAATAACCTCGCAGTACTATATTCCTGCCTTGATTATGAGTCGAAAATGTTCAAGCTATCATGACGAAATATCAATAGTTATGTAGATAAGCGGCATCAAAGTTTGCATTGTTTTTTCAATATTTCTGACTTTTTTGTAAAACGTTGGACTATCATTACAGTAACTTGTATAGAATATGAAAAATTCATTCCCTTTAATACAAGTCAAATAATATAATAAAAACCTTCGAAATCCAATTGGAAAATTTTCAGGGTTTTTATCATTCTATTTAACTTGTATTGAAACAAATGAATTTTTCGTAATCGATATAAGTTACTGTAATGATAGTCAAACGTTTTACAAAAAATAAGTCAGAAATATTGAAAAACAAATGCAAATATGTCGCATATCTCCATAACTATCTCCATAACATGATAGCTCGAACATTTTCGACTCATAATCAAGGCAGGAATATAGTCCTGCGAGGTTATTAATGTTTTCCAAATAACCCTGTATATTTTTATATGTAATTTAAAAGAAAAATACGCCGCATATTGAACTTCTAAAGGCTGGTAGTCGAAATAGAAAAGCCAAACGGCGTTTCAAAACTTTCAACGTTCCAGATGAAATCGTAGAGCCGTCCATTGTGTCCGCGCGAGCGGTAATAAAGGCTCGACTTTATTTTGTCTCGCTCTCGCAGCTGTCCCGCGGCCATCGGAAGTCGCTCGCGGATGACGCGACGGCTGGTCGCGGCCGCTCTCGGCATTTCAATTCGTTTTTATTGCCTTGCCCACCGACCGGCGGCTGATTTTCATAAATACATATTCGCGAGTGCGAGTAGCCACATTCTATCTACTGCTCGTACTGCCTCGTACTGCTCGTACGCCCTGGCGTCAATTCGGCAAAGCCATTTGATCGACTGATCATCCGCGTAGTGCATATATCGTGCTTCAGATCCTTCATTCGGGTGTGGGTATCCCGATGGGAAATTGTAAAAGGGCCTCCCCGCGGGATGTGACTGTTGTGTGTTCTTTCTTTTAAATCCGTTCCTATAACGTCATAAGTTTGATATCTACCGTTGTTTTATCTGCCGGCAATGGTTTTCCGGACTAGCGAGTCCTTTGTTTGTTTTGTACAACTTTATTTTAATTTTTCCCTCGGGGGAGTCTATCGTACCTACTTAGTTTAACTATCTCTACGGTATTTCCTCACATATATGTATATCATTGTATCACATCTCGTTCTATTGTTTTGTATTGTTTGCTCTTGATGACAGTGAAGCGGTTTTGTGTGGACGCCTCCCCGCGCTGCTTGCACTCATGTGAGTTTAAGTAGCGCGGGGAGGATGATCACTTTAGCATAAAAAAATGCCAAATTGGATTACAACAGATTACAAATACTAATTCGATTGCCTTTTTTAAATGGAAAGAGGTCTACCACCCGTTCATCGTTCACTTTCGTGCCAGTATGACTCACGTTATAAAATCAAACCTGAAATATTTTCTGTTCACGTACACTATAGTAGATAAGAAGGTTTGGATATTATGACATTAGAGTTCGGGGATTTTGGCAGATAACAGGTAATATACACGTCTAAAAAATAAATATGTAAATTGTAAAAATAACAAACTTGATTTTTTGTATGTTTAACGGGGCAGTAGGCACTATACACTCACTCATATTCATCATTGCCAGATGCTTTTAGCGGATTTGAAGTTCTTAAATAATAATGCAATTTACGTTATAGTAACAAATCTGAAATTTATATATTTTGTTTGGGCCACTATTTAATAATATTACCCGATACCTTATATTTTAACCTTAATTTACTTACCCATTTTGTGTACCTCTATTTCCTATTATCTGCCAATATCTCCCGAAGTCAAATGTCATAATATCCAAACCTTCTTATCTACTATAGTGTATATCGACAGAAAATAACTCAGCTTTGATACTATAACGTATGTCTGGTGGTCGCTGGCTGCTATTCTATGTGTTTTACATATCCAAATCATTTTAATGCACCGTTCTTGATCGTGAAAATGATATATATACCTAAATATATTAGATGTAGCTTCGCTCCTAATTTGTTTATTCTTCATCCTATCATGCATAGTTTTACACAAATATATATTACAAATATATATACCGAATAACCCGAATTTGTGTATATGTGTATTACATCTATTCCACTCGATAAAAATTGTCGTATATATTTTAGCTAAAGCGCTAAATAACACGAATTTGTCGTAATGTTCTAGCTAAAGCACTGAGTAATACGCCTTTGTCGTATATATTCTAGCTAAAGCACTAAGAAACATGTATTTTTCGTATGTATTCTAGCTAAAGCACTAAGTAGCACACATTTGTCGTATATATTCTAGCTAAAGCTGGAGATGTTATTAAATGGTAAATAATTAAACAATATTACATTTGCGAATGATACAGTGCTATTTGCAGACAACTCCCATTACCATCGAACGCTGGCAAAAAAGATGAATTAATCAAATAACAAGTAGGCCCTAAAGATGAAAAACGCCAAAAGCAAAACTGTTAAGAGTATCAAGAAGATCGCTTCGGACACAAAAAGTAATCATTAGCGATGAGCCAATAGAAAGAGTCACGCAATAGAAGTACATACTTGGGTACATGGGTGAATGAGAAATGGCTTCCATCTCAAGCAGCGAGCGCTCGAGTTGAGATGGCAAGAAGTGCGTTTTTCAGATTGAGACTTTAAGGGCTTGTTCAGACACAGCGGGAACCGTTCAGTTTCAGAATCGCGTTTCAAAACATGCGATTTGTGTCATCTGTTCACACAGCCGCGGTTAATAAGCGATTTGTGCGCGCGAAAATAAACGTCAGTTTGACAGTTCTGGTCTGGTGCCGTTCTCCATCTTTGAATATCAGAGATATATTCGCTCATTACTTTGTTAACGACGGCCGTCTTCCATGGCAAGACACATAAATATCATTCTGTCAGTTCATTTTTGGTGAATAAATACCTACTTCTCTAAAATACTCTTTTTTTCCACCATTTCCAAATATCTCCACCAACTCCTGCCAAGCTTGGTTCTTGGCATATTTGAGTAATCCTCACACTATTACAGGTCTTTTCTCCACTTCATCAATAAAAAATTCAGTGTCAAAGCGATCCATAACCATAGAAAAGAGAATATAATCCACGCGTGCTCCTGTTGTGACATGGAACCGTGCGGTGCCCGCAACGCGACTGAACGCTCTCGTAAGGCCCCATAGTAATAGGATCGTGCGGGCGCCGTGCGGGTCTATTTTCTAGCGGTTGGGTTGCGGGCACCGCAGCGGTTGACTAACCGCACGGTTGTGTGTGAACGATCACATACAAACCTAGGTAAATGAGACCCGCACGGATCTCATGCGATTCTGAAACGGCACGGTTCCCGCTGTGTCTGAACAAGCCCTTATTCTCTTCTCGTGACAAAAGCCTGCAACTAAGAATGCGTGTAGTTCGATGTTATATTTTCTATTTCTATTTCTATTTCTACCATTGAAGCCCTCCGTCGTATGGAAAAGTGCTGCGAACCGTTATGTATTTTGTTGCAAATATACATTCAACGATCTAATCAAAATGCTGTATGCAAGCGGCCATTGATTATATTTAACGATATGGATGCTTTTAGACAATGATATAATATATTGTAGATACGTTACAAGCGTGAAATCTCAAAAGTAAGGTAATTGTCTTACTTGCATTCGTTATCAAACGGACCTTCTTTGTGATCGGGCGAGACGCTACGCCGAAAAAAGTCCCGGGGGAAAAGGAGCAGAGTATCGTACACTATTGTAAGAATGAGTATGTTATTTTAGTCACCGTGACTTCAAATTACCTTATTTTTATGTGCCGTGATTTGTTGTCTCTTTCAATGCAATATTTGCTACATATAAAAGTCGGCTAGTATGGGAATAACGTGTCTATATTATAATACGTCAATGCTTTTAGAATTTATAGCTTAAGATTTAATAAAAAGCATCATATAAAGCAATATATTATCTTCTTATCAATCACATTTCTGGGGTACGTCTAAGGTCCTATCCAATCTCCCCTTCCATTTTCTATTATTTATGATGATTTTCCATGGCGTTTTTTTATGGACCTCTTATTACACACTCCTCAGAACATCCTCGCCTGTAATTCTTTCAGTCCAGCTTATACTTTTCATACTTCTCCAGCACCACATCTGCAATGCCTCTAACCCCCCTTACCCGCGTAGAATGATATTATATCTAGGTACTAATTTGTTTTCTCTATCTTTTCAGGTAATCTATGGTTCTGCGAGTACCGTTGTGAGGTAGATCACAAGTGCGAGGAGGTAGGAAGTGTGACGTCATGCATGGTGACTGAAGCACTAAAAATTATAAGATGCGATTTTATGTCAATATATTTACAATTTTATTTGTTATTAATATTATTAATATTTAAAGCATTAACTTTGTGGTTAGACATAATAACAGAATGTTAGTAAACTGAGTAAAAACCACTACCAGATTTACGGTCTACCGGTTTCGAGACGTACCCGTCTCTTCGTCAGGACCAACACTACACTACTGCATTCACAACACTATGCAGCCCAACCATAGTATTGTAAAACTATCACCACTATTGTTCACATGCGTGTTAATCTTGTCATTAGTTCAATTTCTCTGACAAGATTAACAAGCATGTGAACAATAGTGGTGATAGTTTTACAATACTATGGTTGGGGTGTATAGTGTTGTGAATGTAGTAGTGTAGGGTTGGTCCTGACGAAGAGACGGGTACGTCTCGAAACCGGTAGACGGTAAATCTGGTAGTGGTTTTTACTAAATTCACTAACATTCTGTTAATTTTATTTGTTACACAGGTGTAACGGACCTAGTCCATAATATTATTTGAATTTTTAATATTCGATATAAATTACTTTGCAAAGTGTGAAGACTATTTTCTATTCAAAATTGAATGAAAAAGACTTCCCCGAAATTTTTCTGATAGCTTCGAGATATCCTGTGTAAAGATACAACATTAATTGAAATCTTGACACTATTTCATTCTAGGGTTCAAAATAAGTTAACAAGTCAGTAATTTTGAACTGACTGACTTGTTAACCTATTGCAATATCCAAGTGTTTTAGACTAAGAGCCATCGACCGCCGGACTTACGTTATAGTATCAAATATGAAATAATCCCTGAAAATGTTTAACTGGACAATACCTACTGTGTACTCATATCCATCATTGCAAAACTCTTTTCTTCCGCCAAAAAAATATATAAAATTAATGTCTTAATTTTATATATTTTTTATTATATTTTATTCGGTCATCCAACAGGGAGACATAATTGCTTGGTAGGACAAAATACAGAAAAAAATAGTTATGTCTCCCACAATTAAAGGATGACGCAGATAGACATAATTATAGACAAGTCAATTTTATATGAATGTTAAAACAAAAATTTTACAGTATTATTTAAGCGATTGTTCCTAATTTAACTTTATCATAAACATAAAAGGGTTCGTAATGTATATAATTCACATGGTCAGGGAGGGGGACGAGTTTCTAGTATCTGCCTCACCATATGACGATAGTTTTCTTATTTAGTATTAAAAATATCTATTGTATTCAAAAGGTTATTATAATCTGAGCATATGCGTGGGATGGGAGAGGATATGTTATATACTTCATTTGGGCCACTATTTAACAATATTACCTGATGCCTTATATTTAAATGTTTTACTTACACATTTTCTTGTACCTGTATCACTTGTTATCTACCAAAATCCCCCGAACTCTAATGTCACAGTATCCAAAACTTACCTACCTTAGTGTACATCTACATAAGAGAAGCAGAAAGGGGCGGAGACCCACCCTATTCTGGAACTGTTATGGAAGTGTCTACTTCCTTACCAGTTCCTCACAGCAAATCATCCCGTGAGTATATTGACTTGGACTTTCCATCCCTTTCTGCATCTGTTGGGTTTGAGTTTATTTACATCTACAGAAAATATATCACTTTTGATACTGTAAAGTAAGCCTGGCGCTCGCTCGCTTCTACCCTGTTTTAAAAACCTTCTTTAGTTAAAGCGGTCCAGCGCTGGAGTCTGGCTGAACGGAGATTTCGCACTCGCGGTTTTGTTTGTCTCCTCGCGGGGGTGGCGGGGTGACACCGCAGGTACCCGAGCGGATGCCACCTGTCTGAAAGCCCTTTGTGAGAGGACAATTGGGCAAACCATTTCTAATTGGGGCAGTTATCCGCCCGATTGTGCGCCGCAACCCTTTTACAAACGTCGTCGGTTTTTTTTCTTCCCTATAGTCTGAATAATTAGATGAAAGGGTCTCACGTCTTGTGTTGTACTCTCGGCCGAGCGGTCCCGATCATCGGGATGTGGCGGCATTACCGTTGTTCGAATTATCCGACGCCATCTGTTCCAATTTGCGGCGGTTTCTTGGAGCCAGCCATCCGTGCGGACTTTATCAGATCTGTCTACTTGTCGGCGATTGACCGTACCCTCCACGCAATCTCTCCATTGCGTATGTACTCGTACAGTACATGCACCTCGTAACTTCATCAAAGTATCACCAAGGACTAAGGGCCAGTTGTATCATCTTGGTTTATAGTAATCTTTCGTTTAAAGCATAGATTTTTGCGTTTTCCAATCAAACAACCCGTTTTAAACCAAATATTACCATAAAGTCAATGCGACCGGCCCTAAAAATGCGTGGTCTGAGCTATATCTAAGAAATTCCCAGCTTCTAGGTCATCTATCTTCCTACGTTCTATTTCAGCTTTTTTTGCTCATTTTAAAATACTGTTTTTAAATAATTTAAAACATTTTTTTATTTATACCTATAAGGAAACATGCCGTACAGTTTTTTCATTCGCTTTTACATAAGTCAAATTATATCGTAACGAATGAATTTGTTGTGTACCTGTCGCAACTAATGAATTGGAGTTATATTGTATCGAATGAATTTTTCTTAATCGATAAAAGTTACGTTAAATGATAGTTAATTTTTTGCAAAAAATAAGTCAGAATTATTGAAAAAAAAATCAAAATTTCATATTGCATGTCTCGATAGCAATTTATATTTGGTCATGGTTGCTGCTTCGACTCATTATTCGAAGGCAGGAATCCACTTGTAAATTTTTTGCTACTAGCTATGAGACAATGTATATATAATGTGTCTAAACAGTTTTTTTTTTAATTAAGGATACATTATAGAAGTCTCATATAGACGAAGCAAGTTTATATACGAGAAAAGTGGATGGAAGTCTCTTATACTATCGCTCAGGGCTTACAACCTGTATGACTCTACACAATGCAATGTTCACGAATTCCATCGCAAGAACATCCGCACATTATCAAATTTTGAAAGTTCTGTATAAATGTTCGAATCTAGAACCTTTCATATATTACTATGGTCTCTGCTAGAGACATCTATTGATTTTTTCTCAATAACAAGTTAGTATACACTTTTTTTTTTAATGTGACCTGTGAAGTTTCCTGTGATTAAGAATTTTTTTTAACAGTCGTAGAAATAATGGAATAAAATAAATATTTTTTTTGTTGGTTCTAACAAGTTAGTATAACAAGTTAGTATAATAACAAGTTAGTATACACTTTTTTTTTTAATGTGACCTGTGAAGCTTCCTGTGATTAAGAATTTTTTTAACAGTCGTAGAAATAATGGAATAAAATAAATATTTTTTTTGTTGGTTCTGCTGGGTGACATACACACAGTGATAACTGCACACACAGGCAAGATGGGTGTAGACGTTGGAGTAATCACCAAAATAACAATCTCATTTTCAGAATACGGCTGAAAGTTTATCACTTTTTTCAAATCGATAATTACGCCAACGCTAAAAGCACCAAAAAATTACCTAAATAAATTATTCGAATTTCTATATCGTTACCTCGGTTTTGGGCTGTGCTTCACGTGTATTATAATTTTTTCTCGTGCTGACTGTTGCGTCATCGCACCTCGTCACGTGCCGGGCGCGCTGTTCTCACGCGGCGGCATTATTCTCCTCCGACCGGGGCGACCTTGGCGCTGGGCCTTATCGAGCCCTCCTGATCGGATCTCCAGACGGTACCCGGAGCCAACTCCTTCGTCTCGGCCAGTGCGAGCTGGAAATTTTTTATTATTCCTGTTTCCTCCCCGACCCGCGTGGTCCCGATGCGGGGCTACCTGGGGGACGCCTCGGACCGACGCGGATGATACCTCGAATTCCTCTAAAGTGAGATGTTTTTGTAATATTAAAAAAAAATCGCCGATAATTAATTTAATTACACACAGAGTGTCTACTAGCCAGTAGTAAAAATTTTGTTTGCATTTTTTGATGAGTAACATCTTTCCTCTCACTTTCCTGCAATCTGTGGCAGTAATTTCAAATCAATGTCCAGCAAGTGCCATCACAACGAAGACGCACACTTCCAACAGCCAGCCCTTCTGATTTGGTATATATGTTGCGCGTCTGGTGTTAAGCGTGTGGATGTTACATATTGGCTTATACCTTCGAAACTATGCAATAAATACTTTTTTTACATTTACGTAAACATTAGCTACCCTTAATGATTTCATACAATATGTATGGTGGCACACTAACGTCATCTATGAAAATAAATAAAAACATATAATTGACCAATCACGTTTCTAAATAAAAATGCGTAAAAATTAGATATACGGTACCTACGTAGTCCGGCAAAATTCAATATTAAATAAATGCACATACCCTTTCTTTACTTGTATTTTCTAATTAATAAAATTATAGGTATTAAGCTTTTTTAAATTTTGATGTTAATTTCTGATGCAGCTCAATCGATATTTTTAATTGTGAGATGACAAATGTTACACATCATATGCAACTACTGTAAGGCTCGCTCGTTTTTTTTTTCAAATATTTCTGATCTATCCTGCGTATTCTGTAAACGCTATTTTGACTATCTTCATAGTAATTTATATTGAATATTAAAAATTCATTCGCTTTGATACAAGTCAAATAAAATTATTTAAACAATGTAGAAATTTTATCTGACTTTTTTGCAAGGTTTTAATCATTTTATTTGACTTGATAAATTTGTAATATTCGATTTATTTTCATGATATTCCAACGTTTTACGGGAGATGGATCATAAATATTGAAAACAGTGCAAACTTCGACGCCGCTTATCTACTTAACTCTTATTTTCTATTCGAATTCTTCATTTAATAATTTTATTTTCCAATTTAATCGACTACATTCAATCTATTTCATTATATTGTTTTTGCATTTGCATTTGTGCATCAAAACTATCGCTCCAAATTCCCATTGGCAATTGGTGCATTCTTTACATCCATCAAACGTACTTCCCAAGTACATTTTCGAGTATACAGTTTTCATCAACAGCAACCATCAGATGAATCTGATCGTTCCTACAATGAATTAATGGCACTTAGGACCGGTTGTATCAATTAGCGACGACAGTTTAAACTTTAAATCTCGTTTAAGCCGTTGCGCGATCATCAAAATCGTTTTTATTAAATTTTTCGGCATTGTGTCGGTAACGGTTTACCCTATCCACAATTCATGAAACACTACTCCAGATACATAACCTTTCATGTACCTATCTATATAATTGTAAAGTTTTCAAACCTGATGCATAAGTCTTTCCATTTATGAAAGACAATCGAATCAGTATATTTAAGCCGTGCGTACAGTATTTGTTTCGTTGTGTTGGTATTTACGGGTAAACAATCTTAAATAAATAGAACTCTTCGTATCGTCGCTGTATATATAATTAAGCCTATGTCCGTTTTAGTACATTCTGAGCTAAACGAATGAAACTGTTTTAAAAAATAATTGCACAGACTAGATTTATAAAAAATATTTTAAATAATTACTAGTCATACTTGCCAGATGAACGGCAATGTTTTTTTAGTATATCTCTATTATTTATATGAAAAATTGACAAATTGATTCATTCATCTGAGAATGTATTAAACGGCACATAGGCTTAATTATATATACAACGACGATATGATGAGATGTAGAAAACGATTCAACAATACCTGACCGCAAAATTCATTTAGAGTTGCGGCAAAAACCATTTCTTCCGAAAAAAGTATATTGTTCGTGATCTAAGTAAGTTAAGGATACCCTATGGAATCAGTTGGTCGTCAGAAAAATATGTGACATCCTACATAATATAGAACATTTCGACACTAAAATCGTCATAATCGTAGAATAACGACGCATGTGATTTTTCTCAAGTTTGCAGGAGAGCAGTTTGAAGTTTTATTTACATAAACACATACATAAAAAAAGATTTTCTTTTAAAACTTGGTTTAGTTATTTAAATTTGATACCTTTCAAATCTCAAATACAGTCAGCGCAGAACAACGTCGTTTTTACACATGCTGCATTGTTCTACGATCGCAAATCAGAACCGTCGTTATACAAAGTCGGTTAAATTAATGAGAAAAAATACACTTTTTATATACCATTAGATGGCTTCTTTTTTTCACTTTTTAACGATCCAAAAAAGGCAATATGGAATTTATTGCACATCTGTCATTGTTCTACGATCATGACGAAATGTCGTAAAATTTAATAAAAACGATTTTGATAACAGGCGTCAAGGATCGCCCGTGGTTGCGCACACGCACCAACTTAAACGAGCCCTTGGACATCCGAGTTCTTGGAGAGATCGTCCTGGTCATGGTGTCGTGGAACATGTGCGCGCTCGAGGTGTGCTGGGACCTGCTGGTGACGCTGCGTGGGACGCTCCGGCTAGTCCGAGCCCGGCAGATGTGCCCAAGCTATTTGTTTACTTCAATTTAAAATTAGACGTAAATGTAATGCTGGCTGTAGCGTAATAGATGGAATAAAGAAAGGATCGCTGGGATGGTTTGGCAATGTGGAATGGATGAGCGGGGAAAGAATGGCAAAGAAAATTAATCAGGCGAGTGTTGAAGGCAGCAGAAACAGTGTCCGCGAAAGACTTAGCATGACCAGATAAATCAAATATTGGAGGATGGCTCTGTTAGAAGCTTCAATAACTAAAGAGGGTGCACGAGAAGATGTATGAAAGTGGATGTGGCTAAATCGGTGTGCCAGGACAGAAAAACTGTGGCATTCTATCCCTTCTGTCTGTCCCTAAACGACGTGATAGTTAGTTTGTTAAATAACCTGTGGGCAAAAGGAACCACCGAGTAAGTTTAAAAAAAATACCGATTTTCAGGAGAGCCAAAACAACATTTTGGAATTTCGTTTTTTTATGAAATATCTTTTGAAGACTTTGTTATGTTTATCTAATTTTTGCACCAGTGGTTTTGTTTTTTACACAAAAACGTTGAAGCAAGTTGACTAATGTCAAATTTTTCAAACAATTCATCGTGTCATTTGTCCTTTTTCAAAAAATTAAAAAAATAGTAACACCTTATTTTATTTTTTGATTCATCTAATTTTTCCTTGCCAGATATGTATCGAAAGAACAACTCTGCATACTTAAATTCAAAACTCGATTTTATTGACTCATTCGGTTGTTCCTTTAGCCCATGATGTAATCGCAATTAATTGAAAAATTAAAACAATTTGAAAATATAGCTGAGGTGAAATTAAAAAATCATTAGCATTGTAATCGCATTGAAATTATTTTATTGTTTCATTTTTGTGATTATCAACATTTTTGAATCAAATGAAAAATGAATTGCTGATCAAAAATGTTTTTTTTTGGTTTTTCCTCCATAAATGGAGGCGATCGAAAAATGCTTTATTAATTCCAAATTTTATGTATCCATAAACAAGAGGGCTCACAGCGTCCCTATGAAACACAAAAAAGAATGGTCCGCCTCATAAAAAGCTAAGGGCGCATGGCAGGCTTCCAAAAATATTTGAGGTGCCTGTTTCGTATCAAAGATTTTACAGCGCATAAATCCAAAAGGCGCTAAAAATTCAGCCGTTAAACCTCTCCCGAGAAAGATGGCTTATATTTTTACGTTCGCGCCTGTTTATCATTACTCGGCTCGGATCGATGCCGTGTTTGATTGCTCGCCCGGTTCTCGGAAACCATTTACGACCATTTATAATCAAGAAGGCATATTGTATCAAATTCGCATTTGTTTGCGCTCCACTGCGCCAACTGTTTTCACAACGTTACGCAAAGTTCGCTGGATTTAGTTATTATAGTTTTTACTAAAAATTGACAGGCTCAATTGTAGAAAACACAACACGAATCTAAGCGCTTGTTCAGACACAGCGGGAACCGTTCAGTTTCAGAATCGTGTTTCAAAACACGCGATTTGTGTCATCTGTTCACACAGCCGCGGTTAATAAGCGATTTGTGCGCGCGAAAATAAACGTCAGTTTGACAGTTCCGGTGCCGTTCTCCATGTTTGAACATCAGAGATATATTCGCTCATTACTTTGTTAACGACGGCCGTGTTCCATGGCAAGACACATAAATATCATTCTGTCAGTTCATTTTTGGTGAATAAATACCTACCTCTCTAAAATACTATTTTCTTCCACCATTTCCAAATATCTCAATCAAATATATAAATATCAAGCTTGGTTCTTGGCATATTTGAGTAATCCTCACACTGAAGATCCCATATTACAGGTCTTTTCTCCACTTCGTCAACAAAAAATTCAGTGTCAAAGCGATCCATAACCATAAAAAAGATAATATAATCCACGCGTGCTCCTGTTGTGACATGGAACCGTGCGGTGCCCGCAACGCGACTGAACGCTCTCGTAAGGCTCCATAGTAATAGGATCGTGCGGGCGCCGTGCGGGTCTATTTTCTAGCGGTTGGGTTGCGGGCACCGCAGCGGTTGACTAACCGCACGGTTGTGTCTGAACGATCACATACAAACCTAGGTAAATGAGACCTGCACGGATCTCACGCGATTCTAAAACGGCACGGTTCCCGCTGTGTCTGAACAAGCGCTAAATCACAACCTGCCATCGGAGAAGTTGAGCGAGGACTTGAATAAACAGCATCTGTTTCAATCTCGTCACGAGAGAGAAGAGATCAAGAAAATCAAAAAATAACTTAACATACCCACACCATTTAACCGGCGCATTCTTTTCTCGTATCAATAATTCTTACTTCGTATTTTATTACTATTTCTTTGACATTGCATGCTCGGACTGTCTTCCAATATCCCCTGCTCTTGTTGTCTCCAATACTTCTTACAATTCTGTATACCACCCTCTCTTCCCTTATACGATTCTCTCTTAATCTTGTCAACTGTCTTGTAGTCGCTCCTGATGTGTTCGTTCTTCGCGATACGCAGATATTCCCCACACTAGATATTCTATATCCAAACATTTCAGCTCTTGTTGAATAGACTCGGGCATTGTCTTTTTCGCACCTTTTTAATTTTGAAACATGATGTGAATTCATTACTTATTCTAACAAATGCACTTCTTCCCTTCATTCTCATCTCCATGTAGTTGAATAGCCACGGGCATTACACAACTCTGTTTAACACATTTAGAAATTTTGAATCTTGAATCTGAATTGATATGAATAAATCTTTAATTCTTGCAAGTGCACTTCTCCCGTCCGTTCACCGTGACCATCCATTCATAGATTTTTAGAAAAAATAATTGGAAAAACAATATCGTGTTCTGTTGTGATCGATAGAGTGAGGAATGAACAAATCAGAAGTGAGTGTAATGCTGGCTGCGGTGTGGTAGATAGAATAAAGAAAGGGATGCTGAGATGGTTTGGTCATGTGGAACGTATGAACGAAGAAAGGATGATTAAGAAAATATATGAGGCGAGTGTTGAAGGCAACAGGAATAGAGGGCGTCCGCGAACGACCTGGCACGATCAGATAAGTACAAGTATTTGAGGATGGCCCTGTTAAAAGCCGCAACAACCGTGGAACTTGTATGAGAAGATGTATGAATGTGGCCAAAGCAAAAGTGGTATGCCGGGATAGAAGAGTGTGGCGTTCAATCCTCTCTGCCTACCACTGCGGGGAAACGGCGTGGTGGTTAGTTAGTTCAGTTGTGGTCAGATCAGACGGTATCTTTTGAGTTATTCTGCCCTGGATCTGTTTTTATCTTAGCCGATTTACACACTTTTGTTTAAAAAGTAATTGAGTAAAAATGCAGCTCTCTAAGAGTACAGCTTCGATACTCGAAGACGGTTGATCTGCCCTCTGTGCCACGTTCAGCAAGGTTCGAGTAGGCTTGCATGGGACCCGAGGTCCGAACTGGGGTCTCTGCTCCCGCTTGGGAGCCCCTGATCGGCTCGGCCGTGAGAATGGAGTGTAATTATTAGAAACGTGCGTCAGCATTAAATACAAGTGCGCGGCCCCGCACCGCCGCACTCCCGCGCTCACACTCCACACTGTCGAACCTTCCCTCGATACTTCACTTTCTTGGGTCAGGTTTTTCAGCTTTCGTTTAGTCTCGTTCAGGTGACAACGGGTGAAATTATCGTTTGAAAATATTGAGAATCCCTGAAGTAAAAATAATAATTAAAAATAATAAGACATGCTCCTTTATTTTTTATTTTTTTATTTAATAGATAAGACATATAATTTATTTTTTAACAATAATAACTAGTAAATATTAATAATCAAATTATTATTATATGTTATACCTCACCAAAAAGAATTAAGATTGTTTTTGGTGAGGTGTATCATATAATATAATATAATAAATAAATAATAAAAAAGAGGGATAATCACTTACAATCATATTGGTAGTGTAATCTAATTTAACAAACAATGAGAATTAGGTGATATAATATTTATCTAATATATCGAAAAATTTTGAATAAGCAGTCAAAAACAGACTAAATTCAATCACAAAAGTCAATTCGACAATAAATTCGAAGATTCATTCACTTTTGAATTAAAATTATACTTCACACTTTGGGTGAAATGTCGACAGTTATTGAGACATCAAAGTAATATATTGTAACGAGCTGTTCGTTGATATTTGACAGTTCCATAGAAAAGTGTCACATGCGCAGAACGGCGGGCCGGTATGCCCAGTGGATGGAATAAGAACTAACATGATTAATAAATAGCGAAGAAATGGAAGGGTTCTTACCCGAGTAGAAAAACAAAAGAGAGCTGTTCTTTTGTGCTTGATAAAAAATAGCGTAGTTTTGCGTTGCGAGCGATTGTAAAATGTCAGAGATAATGTACAAGCGATAATAAAAGATTTATTTTACGAGTTGTGCCATTTCATTTTTTGACCGAGCCACGCCACGTAACAACTGGTGTCAGAAGTGGGATTCGGGAGATTTTAAAGAAATCAACGTGAAGATCGTGGCACAGGAAGAAATGGCAACCATGGAGGAATTTTCGGATACGGAATGCGATATGATAATGAAGATGCTGGAAGAACTGGAGCGGAAACGCCAAGAAGACAAGGAAGAACAGGAGCGGAAACGCCAAGACGACAAGGAAGAACAGAAGCGGAAACGCCAAGAAGACAAGGAAGAACAGGAGCGGAAACGCCAAGAAGACAAGGAAGAACAGGAGCGGAAACGCCAAGAAGACAAAGAGGAACAGCAGCAAAAATTGGGAATGTTGTTGGACGTCAAATTAGGAACCATCAAGGAGCTTAGGGAAAGTGTCGACAAGCAACAAAAAGAATTGCAGATCACTAAACTGGACGTCAATAATCTTCAAGAAGATATCAAGGACTTCGACAAGACGTAAAACGTGACGCTGAAAAGACACAACATGAAATCGAGAAACTTCGGGATGAAGTAAGAAATTGCCAGAAGGTTCAAGTAGAGAATGCTACGGGGTCGACAGGGAAAAAGCCTTCTACATTCGACGAACGATGTTTACAGGATAGCAACCACAGGCAGTACGAAACGGCGGCGCCCTCAAACATTAGGAATGACCAAGGAAATGGGACAACACCTGCAGAAATGACCTTCGTCGATAGTGAGAGGCCGATGGAAAATGTGGCCGAGGACCAGGTGGCGATGGAAAATGCAGCCGAGGACCAGGTGGCGGTGGAAAATGCGGCCGAGGACCAGGTGACGACGGAAAATGCGGCTGAGGACCAGGTGACGATGGAAAATGTGGCCGAGGACCAGTTTGCGATGGACCTCAGCAATACTGTGTTCGACGCCGAGCAGCGCGAGTTCACCGATCTCAAGATACAGGAGGACATGGAGCCCTTGCCCTTCTGCGTAGTCACCGTGGAGGACAAGCCCATGGTGCAAGTAGGGTACAAAGGGGAGAACAAGAAAATCTCTCCCGATGAAATTAGACCTATGGTGTTGGACGAGATCGAACAGGCGACCGAAGCATACGTGGACCAGAGTGTGAAGGAAGCAGTTCTGGCTATGACAGATTACTTCAGTGACTCTCAGCGACAAGCTTTCAGGAATGTGGTCAGGATAGTCAAGCTCAACGTGCTGCAGATCATCAATGAGCTCACTGTGGCGGCGCGGGCTTACGGGTTCAACACAAAGGGCAAGCGTAGCGTGCTCGTCTTTGACCCAGGTGGATGTAACTTCCAAGTATCGATCTGGAGTGCTAATCATTTTTGCTGAGGATTTAAAAAAAAAATGTTCGAGGAAGCAGAGAGGTTCCGTGCAACGAAGAAGCGAATTGAGGCACGCAATAAGCTGAAAAGAAAATGAATCGATGACGATTGAGATAGATGTGAGAACACGCGCTCGTGTATTGGAGTGTGGCAGCATGGGAATTTGGAGATCTCATGGGGACAACAATGATCCTGTTCGGGACGAACAGTATTGAGAGAGGGAGGCTGTGTAACGAGCTGTTCGTTGACATTTGACAGTTCCATAGAAAAGTGTCACATGCGCAGAACGGCGGGCCGGTATGCCCAGTGGTTGAAATAAGAACTAACATGATTAATAAATAGCGAAGAAATGGAAGGGTTCTTACCCGAGTAGAAAAACAAAAGAGAGCTGTTCTTTTGTGTTTGAATAAAAAATAGCAGTAGTATTGCGTTGCGAGCGATTGTAAAATGTCAGAGATAATGTACAAGCGATAATAAAAGATTTATTTTACGAGTTGTGCCATTTCATTTTTCGAGCGAGCCACGCCACGTAACAATATATTGAATGTTAAAAATTCATTCGTTTTGATACAAGTTAAATACAATGGTTAACCGTGCAGAGATTTGAACCATTTATTTATTATACGTTTCCGTTAAAAAATATGAAAATTTTGATGTTGCTTATCTCTTTAACTGTTGATAATATTTCACCCAAAGTGTAAATAATATTTTGTATTCAAAATTGAATGATTTCTTGTCGTTGTATAAAATGTTTTATAGTGAATGAGAAGAAAGTGGACACCGACCAGTTTCAGAGTATCTGTTGTCTGCCGAATAAGTTTTTGAGATTAAGAATGTGACAACGCGACCTAAATTTTATCGTCCAACAAAAAACGAGCAGTAAAGAGAGCCGAGCTCATGAAATGTTTTCTGTGTCAAGATGCTATTTCGCATTTTATGATGGATACTATGGGAGAAGAGGGGAAAATGGTAGGGATATATGGAAGTCGAAAATTTTTTATTTTTCACATCTAAATGTTAAGTAAATTCAGTTATTAGACACTATTGTCTGGATCCTCGGTTTCACGTAGAACAGTATTCCAAAAAATATATTGAATTGATTAATGAACATTAATAACAAAAAAAGTTTAAAATGTTCTCAGATTTTCACGGTTTCAAGATCTCTGGATGGACCCTGCAATGGAATCCGAAACGTCGGCCAGAGAGGTCAGACATTCATATACACGGCCGAATATCCCAGAGAACTAACTATACACAGAAGATTCTAAAAAAGTAATTTTGTATTTGAAATATTTTAGGTATCTATGTTCAATTTTTTCAAGAACGCTAGACTGGATTTTATTTATCCCCACGGGGACATCATTAATCAAGATATATTATAGATGTTTCGTAGAGAAGAAGCAATTTTTTATACGGGAAAGTAGGTACGGAAGTATTTTTGGGGGCTTACGACCTATCGTTCGGTTGGCTTAAGTGATCGCTTATCATGGGTGAAATTGGTGAATGTTACATCGTGGAAATTCAATTTTTTTTTTCAATTCAATTTTTTTATTTATTACATAATATGTACATTGCAAACTTTATGTTCAATGCATACATATTATGAATTTACATTTAAAAATTTACATATACACATATATATAAATACATACACATATACATATACATACATATATACACACACATATACATATTATATATTAAAATAATAATTTATTATTAAACAATTAAAAGTGACCTGTACAATCTGGTCAAAGATGTAGGAGAATCCCACTACGGAAAACCCCCCCAGACACATGGAATATATCAATATCCAAAGCGATCTTGTTCAGCATAGCTGTAGCTTTTCCAACAGGCATAACAACCATCGGCAGGTTGGTCCTGTATATTGGAATGTGAAACAATCTATGCTGACGATGTCTAAGGTAATTATCAGGAACATACAAACCAATGCTCTGCATAATTTCAGTATTGTCAATCATACCGCGCAACAATCGATAAAAATGTGTAATCAAATACACATTCCTCCTAGTCTCTAAACTATTGTAGCCAAGCATACCCTGGAGAAACTCGGTTGGGTAAAAACAAGGATAATGCCCGTACTCTCTCATGTAGAGATATCTCAGAAACTTGTTTGAAACTTGATGTTGATCTTCAGAAACGTTTGGACTTTCCCCACCATAAGAGAGTACTTGCCCTCATGTGGCCCCCAGATCATCGAGCCACTCTCGAGTCTACTCCGCACCAAGGAGTTGTAAAGAGTTCTCAGTACGCGGGTATTCTCGAATACCCTGGCAGTGCGCGGAACAAATCCTAACATTCTCGGAGCATTACCACTGATCGTCTCTATGTGATCGTGAAATGTCAGGTTGCTTACAAATCTAACACCTAGATCTTTAACATTCGATGTTCTTGTCAGATTTTGGACGTTCACTTGTGATTCACTCAAAGATCACTTAAGCCAGCCGTACGATAGGTCGTAAGCCACCCAAATTTCATACCTACTTTCCCAAATAAAAAAATAGCTTCGTCTCTGTGAGACATCTATAATACACCTATCTTGATTTTGTATTTGCTTTCGCTAGTTATTTCGAGATTCATTTTTTAAAATTTTAATTTTCGAGTTCCTGTCACACGTTGGTGTACATGCCATTTTTAATGCCCGGATATGGACGTTCTTGCGAAACCTGTTGGCGTTAAACAATGCGGCTCAGGCAGCTACACAAAGTAATATTATATTAATTATTAATACACAAGTCGTGTAGAAGGTGAGTCCATAGTGTACAGTACAGCGTAGGTAGTAATAATATACATGCATATATTGTATATTACGTGTCATAGCAAACAGGTCGCAGCCGACACTTCTTGGCAAGGGACCGCGTTAGTTTTCTCGTTATTTCGGGGATGCACTTGATTTTACAATTTACCTGGACAAGTCGAGAATAATTTGAAATGGCGTCAGATGGTACTTGCCACATTGTCGGCAGCTTCCTGCGGTGTGACTGATGACCACGAATTCTCCGAGCAAAACGAATGGGAACAATTGGAATACGAGAGAAACAGATCGAATGGGAACAATTGGAATACGAGAGAAACAGATCGAATGGGAACAATTGGAATACGAGAGAAACAGATCGAATGGGAACAATCGGAATACGAGAGAAACAGATCGAATTCTCTTTAATTTTACTGATAGGCAACATAATCTGTTCTATAGGATTCTATAGTATAGATAAAAGTAAAACTTCTTCAATAATAGCAAAATAACTTTGTGTTAACATTGTTTATATTAATAAAAAAAGCGCTTTGTATAAAATCACTATTTACTGAATAATTAATAAGTTTCGGGGCCAACGATCCCCTTCATCAGATTACAACATAATATTCAATAAAAATATTTAACGTTAAATAGTTTTAAATTTATTATTTACAAATAGGCTAGGGTTGTTTATAATATTTAATAGCAAATTAAATAGTAGAAATAACCAAATCCGTTCTAAGGTTTTCACGGCCGCTCAGAATTTTCTGGTTTGTTCTTCACTACAGGCTCCACAGCCGCCACTATTCGGCGTCATCTGATCCGCAGCATTCCTGACGCCTTCTTGAAGTGAACTATCGCTCGCAGACTATTCCAGCGATCTTCCGCGGGGACCGGTTCCCCCGAATCTGCCACGTACTATAGGTCTTTTTATATAAGCTCCTCTCACCCCTTTCGTATCCGTAAAGTTAACACAACGAAACAACGCGCGATTTACACACTGTTCCCATACTAACTCAATTGCGAGCTTATATGAAAAGACCTATACCAGCCCAGCAATTGCAACAGTACGTCATGCGACTTGTCCGAAGTATGTATTTGTTTCTTGTAAAATTGAGTTGGGTTCTATGAGTTATCCATGAGATAGGTGGCATTCGTCACATCTTAAATGCGCCTCTCTTCTTGCGCTTTCGTTGCCTCAGCTCGCGTGACTCGGAGTCATCCAGACTAGTGTTTTGACAATCCTCAACTTACCATAGTTGACTGAACCTGGTGATGTCGTCTTTTCAAATTCTCTTCAGTTTGACCACTGCTGATCTGGTCGTGACAGACTAACATCTGAAACAAAATAAAAAGAGTCCTACCGGCGCACGCGGCTAGTTCGTGCGACCGTGCGTGTGTTTCGGCCGTGTGCATAATAATATAGACCACCTTGCCCCGCCAGCGATTACGCCATCGAGGCCCGCGGTAATGACGCTCTTCCGTGCAGGCCGGAGTGCATCTCCGTGGGCGTGCCCGCCGCCCCCCGCGGCTCCGCCCCCCGGGAGACGCCATTTTATCCCCGCTTTGGCGCGCTTTTCGCGACCGCGGCGGCCCCGCGCCGGAAGGGCCCGGCCGCCGGGAGCGCCCCGCGCCCGCCGCCTCGCCCCGCCGGCGCGCGGCCGCCGTTGCGTTTCTGCCAATTGTGACGCGATTAGCGGAGCCGAATGGTGATTGTGGAGGGTTTTTAACGAGGTTTTTCTCGTTTCTAATGCGAGCACCGGCCTGGGTTCGTGCTGTTGAAGGATTTTACCGTTTATAAAAAAAAACAGCCGGAGAAACATGGCGTGCCGAGTGTAACTAACATTATTCAAGTAACAAGTTTTCAAATAGCAAAAAACTTGTTTTTAAAAAAAGTAAAGTCGGAAATATTGAAAAAAATGTTTTTAGGTCGCTTATCACCTCGACTGTTGGCGTGTCACCCAAAGTGTAAAGAATGTTTTATATTCTAAATTTAATGAATAGGACTCCCGCGAAATTTTTGCTATTAGCTACGAGACACCGTGTCATCCGAGACATCCGCGCAACTTACGCTTCAATGTACTGACTGTAAGTCTCTGTCGTATAATGAGTAGCAGGAATCAAAAACTAACAACCAACGAACAGACTAACTAACAGAAACGAACAAACCTGATTAAGATACATAGACAACTGCGGAAGTATATTAGCAATTAGCAAAAGAAAACATTGGCCTGAATTATTAAGCTAGTTCTTCATTATTACAATATACCAGGTTATGTAATGATTTGAGCGCGAGGATTCTTTTATTAATTTAAATCCCATAGTGGAAAACGTTTACTTTTTT